>OY740801.1:41899026-42065549 GCA_963514005.1 Raja brachyura | reverse complement strand
GCTCCAAGTTAAGTCCCAGAGACAGTCACAGTCAAAGACAGGCAGCAGAAAACAGAAACCTCCAGCTGAAGCAGGAAAGTCCCCAGGTTCGTCCACAGCCAAGAGCAGCTTTTGGAAAGCTCTATCGCAGTCTCGCCGGAAGAAAAAGTACCTTCTTCACATTAAGCCAGGCAGCCGCACTGAGCAAAATGACTTTAGGGCAGAGAAGCGGTGCCAAAAACGACAAAGACACCGCACACCTTCAACCCACTGAGATCACAGGCACCTTGGCAGTCCGCCAACGACAACCGCACCCTCGACAATGTGGAGAAAACTCAGGAATCTGCACACAGATGGAGGCTTCCCATACCAGAGAAAAGCTTCAACAGCCCAACAATAAGTTGAACTATGAAGCCCCCCTGGGTCTGTGCCCTCTCCAAGGGCAAAATCCTGGAAAGGCTGCTCCAATCCTTCTCAACTGCAGAGCTGAGAAGAAAACACGATCCCCCTCCCCCCTCCCCCCTCCCCCCTCCAGCCCGTGTGACTGGGGAACGGGGACCTACCTGTACAATACACAGCGTTGGTGTAGGGTGACGGCCACAGCTGATACACAAAGTAACCGGTGCAGTTCTTCACCCTGATCTCCTGGTTCCAGTTGCAGATGTTACTGTCCTCAGTGAAACAGACTGTCCTGGTCACCTCCCCGTCTCCCACGCTGGGATGGGGACCTGGAATGAGGATGATAAACATTGTAAAATGTACCCGGTGCCACAGTGCGGTGGGGAATGTGAATGTGGAGCCAGTGTAAGGCAGTGATCACAAGCCACGGTCGGGTCTGACCTGCCTCAGTCAGCGGTGAGCTGCTGCCCTCACCCTCCCCACCCACACTCCCCACAGCAGCCCCTGCTCCCTGAGACCGGCTCCTGGTGCTGACACCCTAGGGTGCCGGGGTCTGGACTGGAAACACAAGCCCCCCCCCCCCACCCCCACCCGATGGTGCTGCCAGCTGGTGATGAGCGGACGGGTATAGTTTAGACAGACACGGGCCGAATGTGTAGCTAGGATGGGACACCATGGTGGGCATGGGCCGAAGGGCCCGTTTCTGTGGCGTATGACAGGACTAATTACAGTCTGTATTGTATAGTTCAGCCTGATGGGAAATGTGACTAGATTGCAATAATTGTAACCGCGATACAAACACTTCATTCACACATCAGAACCACATTGGTGCTAAATGTTGTGTGTATTTAATTTCTCCGCCTCGTTGCTGAACTGTGGGTGTCCTGAGACGGGCCCAGCTCCCTGGGAGCTGCTCCTCCACTGAAACTGCTCCGGCTCTGATCAGGACCAGGGACAGCGGGCGGATGGGATCCGTAGCCCCACTGCCGGGAAACCCCAGGAAGCTGGAACTTTCCCACCGCACTCCGTGAGGATCCAGGGCCGGAGCGCGGTCTGAGTGACTGTGGGGGAACCTCTCAGGGAGTTTGGGTTCCGTGTCCGTGCGAGGGGCCCTCTGGAGAGATCTGGGTCGTCAGTCTGACCCTCCCCGACAATAACTGAGACCATCTGTTGTCAACTCTGACCCTACCGGCTAACCAGCCTGGGTACTTCCCGGAGCAGTGATTCACTGGAACGACAGTCTCCGGAATCTTCCATCCACCGGAACTGAAACAACAATCAGAGAGTCAGCCCCTGAACTGAGGGAGTTTGTTCACCCAGAGAAAGACCCGGAATCAGGGCCATTCTGACCGCACCCCGTCCCCGTTCAACATTCCCCGGAATCCAATGTTGTTTTCCCTCCGCTTCCGTCTTCCCCGGTCTCTCTCTCTCTCCACAATGTGGGATCTCCCCATTCTCAGTATTGACGCCCCGTCCCATTGCAGCAACTGATGATCCCCATCTCCCTACATCTCCCCTTCACACGCCCCTCATTCTCCCCTTTACATTCTCCATCAGTGTCCAATTTCTCAGCAATGATCGCCTCACGTTACCTGTTAAATCTGTACCATCCCACTGCAAGATTCCCATCACTCATCCATGTCCCAGCGCTGCACTCAGTGTTGGAACAATCCGTGCTCCTCCAGGGCTGATCCAGGACGGTGTGGGTCACACATGGGTCACAGAGTGCGGAGTCTGTGGCTGACGGACAGAATGATGTTCGGTGTTAATGTGTAGGGGGGAGAGGGGCTGGAGGGGGGGGGTATAGTGGGGGGGAGAGGGGGAGAGGGGGTTGGAGGCGGGGGATATAGTGGGGGGAGAGGGGGTTGGAGGGGGCGAAGAGATGGGTGGAGGGGAGGTTGAGATGGGGAGTGAGGTGGGGAGAGAGAGGGGGGAGTGAAGGGGAGAGAGAGAAAGGGGAGGAAGGGAGGCAGGGACACAGTGAGGGAGAGGGTGAAGCGGGAGCGGTGGAGAGGGAGAGAGGGGAGAGAGGAAGAAATGTGGGGGAAGAAATGGTGGGGAGAGAGGGGGAGTGGGGCAGAGGGAGGGGGAGAGGGGGAAAGAGAAGGGAAGTGAGTGGGGGAGGGGGTGAGAGATGGAGAAACAGGGGAGAGATGGGGAGGGAGGGGGCAAAAGTGGGTGATGGAGGGGGAGATAGAGGGTGAGAGAGCAGGGGGAGAGGGTGAGAGTGGTGGGAGAGAGAGGGAGGGAGGAACAGCGGGTCGAGTGAGAGGGGGAAATAGGAGGGGGAGGGGGAGGTGGAGGGGGGGAGGGGGAGAGAGAGAGAGAGGGGAGGAGAGAGAGAGGGGGGGGAGAAGGTGAGAGAGAGGGGGAGAGGGGGAGAGGGGGAGAGGGGGAGAGGGGGAGAGGGGGAGAGGGGGAGAGGGGGAGAGGGGGAGAGGGGGAGAGGGGGAGAGGGGGAGAGGGGGAGAGGGGGAGAGGGGGAGAGGGGGAGAGGGGGAGAGAGGAGGAAGAGAGTAGGGGAGAGGGGGAGGGGGGTTGGAGGAGGGAAAGGGACGGGGAGAGGTGGGGAAGAAGGGGGAAGAGAGGGGAGAGCAAGAGACAGTGGGAGAGAGGGGTGGAGAGAGTGGTATGAGAGGGGTGGAGAGAGTGGAGAGGGGGGAGAAGGGAGCCTGTGGTGGGAGGGTGAGAGGGGGGAGAGGCAGGTGAGAAATGAGGGTAGAGCAAGAAGGGGGGAGAGAGAGATAGGGGTGAGGGGGAGAGAGGGGAGGAAAGAGTGGAAGAGAGAAGTGGGCGAGGGTGAGGGGGAGAGGGAGGAGAGTGGGGGGAGGGAGTGGAGAGAAGGGGCATAGAGAGGGAGAGGGGGGCTTGAACTCGGCGATCGGGGCGGACGCTGAGCGGGCTGGGTGGACAGTAGCCAAAGGACTGTGAGTCGGGGGGAGACACACACACACACACACACACACACACACACACACACACACACAGGGGGGGGTTCCACAACCCCAACAGCCCGTGTGACTGGGGAACGGGGACCTACCTGTACAATACACAGCGTCATTGTCGCCTGACGGCCACAGCTGATACACAAAGTAACCGGTGCAGTTCTTCACCCTGATGTCCCGGTTCCTGTAGCAGATGGTACTGCCCACAGTGAAACAGACTGTCCTGGTCACCTCCCCGTCTCCCACGCTGGGATGGGGACCTGGAATGAGGATGATAAACATTGTAAAATGTACCCGGTGCCACAGTGCGGTGGGGAATGTGAATGTGGAGCCAGTGTAAGGCAGTGATCACAAGCCACGGTCGGGTCTGACCTGCCTCAGTCAGCGGTGAGCTGCTGCCCTCACCCTCCCCACCCACACTCCCCACAGCAGCCCCTGCTCCCTGAGACCGGCTCCTGGTGCTGACACCCTAGGGTGCCGGGGTGTGGACTGGAAACACAAGCCCCCCCCCACCCGATGGTGCTGCCAGCTGGTGATGAGCGGACAGGTATAGTTTAGACAGACACGGGCCGAATGTGTAGCTAGGATGGGACACCATGGTGGGCATGGGCCGAAGGGCCCGTTTCTGTGGCGTATGACAGGACTAATTACAGTCTGTATTGTATAGTTCAGCCTGATGGGAAATGTGACTAGATTGCAATAATTGTAACCGCGACACAAACACTTCATTCACACATCAGAACCACATTGGTGCTAAATGTTGTGTGTATTTAATTTCTCCGCCTCGTTGCTGAACTGTGGGTGTCCTGAGACGGGCCCAGCTCCCTGGGAGCTGCTCCTCCACTGAAACTGCTCCGGCTCTGATCAGGACCAGGGACAGCGGGCGGATGGGATCCGTAGCCCCACTGCCGGGAAACCCCAGGAAGCTGGAACTTCCCCACCGCACTCCGTGAGGATCCAGGGCCGGAGCGCGGTCTGAGTGACTGTGGGGGAACCTCTCAGGGAGTTTGGGTTCCGTGTCCGTGTGAGGGGCCCTCTGGAGAGATCTGGGTCGTCAGTCTGACCCTCCCCGACAATAACTGAGACCATCTGTTGTCAACTCTGACCCTACCGGCTAACCAGCCAGAGTACCACCCGGAGCAGTGATCCCCTGGAACGACAGTCTCCGGAATCTTCCATCCACCGGAACTGAAACAACAATCAGAGAGTCAGCCCCTGAACTGAGGGGGTTTGTTCACCCAGAGAAAGACCCGGAATCAGGGCCATTCTGACCGCACCCCGTCCCCGTTCAACATTCCCTGGAATCCAATGTTGTTTTCCCTCCGCTTCCGTCTTCCCCGGTCTCTCTCTCTCTCCACAATGTGGGATCTCCCCATTCTCAGTATTGACGCCCCGTCCCATTGCAGCAACTGATGATCCCCATCTCCCTACATCTCCCCTTCACACGCCCCTCATTCTCCCCTTTACATTCTCCATCAGTGTCCAATTTCTCAGCAATGATCGCCTCACGTTACCTGTTAAATCTGTACCATCCCACTGCAAGATTTCCATCACCCATCCATGTCCCAGTGCTGCACTCAGTGTGGGAACAATCCGTGGTCCTCCAGGGCTGATCCAGGACGGTGTGGGTCACACACGGGTCACCGAGTGCGGAGTCTGTGGCTGACGGACAGAATGATGTTCGGTGTTAATGTCAAGTCCAGCTCATGTCCCCAGCCTCTTGTTCCCCACCTCCCTCTGCTGCATCGCCACCCTGCATCCTGAGTGGGCAGATGCTTGGCAGCTGCAGTTTAATGTGGATGAGTGTCAGGTTATCCACTTTGTTGGCAAGAACAGGAAGGCAGATTATTATCTGCCCAATACAGCCTCGTGCAAACAAAAACAGACTAAAGACGATCGGCAAACCCCTACGAACAACTGACCCCTTTATACCCCTCCAAACTAGAGGCACAAAAGTACTTGGGGGAGGCAACCCCTACAAACCAATTACCGATACCAGCTGCAAAATACACAGAATGACAACTCTTTGACCCAGTCATCTAACAGCACATCACATAGTTTCTACACTGAACACTTAGGGAGAAACATTCCCATTAAGTGAAGAAACATTCCCATTAGATAAAGAGACATCGTTGGTGGGGCCACTCTTCTGGACCAATCACAAGTACCGGCGGGAAGGTACCAAAACATAGTTGGACATAACATCTCCCCAACCAACCACAAGCTTGCCTTTAGCATCAGGACATTGCTGTACCTGCAGAATCCCAGACATTGTGGCTACACGTGGGTCACAAGGGCAGAAACCTTCTGCAGCCCCTACCCAGGCTTCAGACTCCCTGGACCCATCTATGTCACATGGGTCCCAGCTCCCTGCAAGTGATGTCACCCTCAGTGAAGCAGGTTCCACAGATATCTGCCATTTTCCCAAGTACCCAAACACATGCATATTAACACTTGTACATCAGTCACTGAAAGTAAGATGCAGGTACAGCAGGCAGTGAAGAAAGCGAATGGCATGTTGGCCTTCATAACAAGAGGAGTTGAGTATAGGAGCAAAGATGTCCTTCTACAGTTGTACAGGGCCCTTGTGAGCAGTATTGGTGCTCGAAATTTGAGGGAAATTCTTGCTATTGGGGGAGTGCAGCGTAGGTTCACGAGGTTAATTCCTGGGATGGCGGAACTGTCAAATGCTGAGAGAATGGAGCGGCTGGGCTTGTATATTCTGGAATGTTGAAGGATGAGAGGAGATCTTCTCGAAACATGCAAGATTATTAAGGGTTTGGACACGCTAGAGCCAGGAAACATGTTCCCGATGTTGGGGGAGTCCAGAACCAGGGGCCACAGTTTAAGAATAAGAGGTAGGCCATTTACAACGTAGATGAGGAAAAACGTTTTCACGCAGAGAGTTGTGAATCTGTGGAATTCTCTGCCTCAGAAGGCAGTGGAGGCCAATTCTCTGGATGGTTTCAAGAGAGAGTTAGATAGACCTCTTGAAGATAGTGGTACAAGGGATATGGGGAGAAGGTAGGAACGGGATACAGATTGTGAATGATCAGCCATGATCACAGTGAATGGTGGTGCTGGCTCGAAGGGCCGAATGGCCTACTCCTGCACCTATTGTCTGTTGTCTATTGACACCATCCCATCAACTGCCATTAACCCACACTGGGGCATTTTACAGCTGCTGATTAACGTCCCAGCTAGTTTCAGCGATGTGGGAGAAACTGGAGCACTCGGGGTAACCAAGTCACGGAGGAGAACATGCAAACTCCACACAGACAGCACCGGAAATCAGTATTGTTACACCTGCGCTGGGAGAGTGGGAGCGAGCAGGAAACTGTGGCCCGGAATATGAAATGGAGCATGAGATCCGGGGTCCAAGCAGCTGGGAGGGAGGGAGCTCTGGGAAAGGAGGTCCCGGCAAATGGCATGGAGCTCTGGAACGGGGGTCTCAGTGAGTGGGGGCTCTGGGAACAGGGGTCTCAGTGAGTGGGGGCTCTGGGACAGGGGTCTCAGTGAGTGGGAGCTCTGGAACGGGGGTCTCAGTGAGTGGGGGCTCTGGGAACGGGGGTCTCAGTGAGTGGGGGCTCTGGGAACGGGGGTCTCAGTGAGTGGGGGCTCTGGGACCGGGGGTCTCAGTGAGTGGGGGCTCTGGGAACGGGGGTCTCAGTGAGTGGGGGCTCTGGGAACGGGGGTCTCAGTGAGTGGGGGCTCTGGGAACGGGGGTCTCAGTGAGTGGGGGCTCTGGGAACGGGGGTCTCAGTAAGTGGGAGCTCTGGAACGGGGGTCTCAGTGAGTGGGGGCTCTGGAACGGGGGTCTCAGTGAGTGGGGGCTCTGGGAACGGGGGTCTCAGTGAGTGGGGGCTCTGGAACGGGGGTCTCAGTGAGTGGGAGCTCTGGAACAGGGGTCTCAGTGAGTGGGGGCTCTGGGAACGGGGGTCTCAGTGAGTGGGGGCTCTGGGAACAGGGGTCTCAGTGAGTGGGGGCTCTGGGAACAGGGGTCTCAGTGAGTGGGGGCTCTGGGAACGGGGGTCTCAGTGAGTGGGGGCTCTGGGAACGGGGGCCTCAGTGAGTGGGGGCTCTGGGAACAGGGGTCTCAGTGAGTGGGAGCTCTGGAACGGGGGTCTCAGTGAGTGGGGGCTCTGGGAACGGGGGTCTCAGTGAGTGGGGGCTCTGGGAACAGGGGTCTCAGTGAGTGGGGGCTCTGGGAACGGGGGTCTCAGTGAGTGGGAGCTCTGGAACGGGGGTCTCAGTGAGTGGGGGCTCTGGAACGGGGGTCTCAGTGAGTGGGGGCTCTGGAACGGGGGTCTCAGTGAGTGGGGGCTCTGGGAACGGGGGTCTCAGTGAGTGGGGGCTCTGGGAACGGGGGTCTCAGTGAGTGGGGGCTCTGGGAACGGGGGTCTCAGTGAGTGGGAGCTCTGGAACGGGGGTCTCAGTGAGTGGGAGCTCTGGGAACGGGGGTCTCAGTGAGTGGGGGCTCTGGGAACGGGGGTCTCAGTGAGTGGGAGCTCTGGAACGGGGGTCTCAGTGAGTGGGAGCTCTGGGAACGGGGGTCTCAGTGAGTGGGGGCTCTGGGAACGGGGGTCTCAGTGAGTGGGGGCTCTGGGAACAGGGGTCTCAGTGAGTGGGGGCTCTGGAACGGGGGTCTCAGTGAGTGGGGGCTCTGGGAACGGGGGTCTCAGTGAGAGGGGGCTCTGGGAACGGGGGTCTCAGTGAGTGGGGGCTCTGGGAACGGGGGTCTCAGTGAGTGGGGGCTCTGGGAACGGGGGTCTCAGTGAGTGGGGGCTCTGGGAACGGGGGTCTCAGTGAGTGGGGGCTCTGGGAACGGGGGTCTCAGTGAGTGGGGGCTCTGGGAACGGGGGTCTCAGTGAGTGGGGGCTCTGGGAACGGGGGTCTCAGTGAGTGGGGGCTCTGGGAACGGGGGTCTCAGTGAGTGGGGGCTCTGGGAACGGGGGTCTCAGTGAGTGGGGGCTCTGGGAACGGGGGTCTCAGTGAGTGGGGGCTCTGGGAACGGGGGTCTCAGTGAGTGGGGGCTCTGGGAACGGGGGTCTCAGTGAGTGGGGGCTCTGGGAACGGGGGTCTCAGTGAGTGGGGGCTCTGGGAACGGGGGTCTCAGTGAGTGGGGGCTCTGGGAACGGGGGTCTCAGTGAGTGGGGGCTCTGGGAACAGGGGTCTCAGTGAGTGGGAGCTCTGGAATGGGGGTCTCAGTGCGTGGGGGCTCTGGGAACGGGGGTCTCAGTGAGTGGGGGCTGGGAACGGGGGTCTCACTCAGTGGGGGCTCTGGGAACGGGGGTCTCAGTGAGTGGGGGCTCTGGGAACGGGGGTCTCAGTGAGTGGGGGCTCTGGGAACGGGGGTCTCACTCAGTGGGGGCTCTGGGAACGGAGGTCTCAGTGAGTGGGGCTCTGGGAACGGGGGTCTCAGTGAGTGGGGGCTCTGGGAATGGGGGTCTCAGTGAGTGGGGGCTCTGGGAACGGGGGTCTCAGTGAGTGGGGGCTCTGGGAACGGGGGTCTCAGTGAGTGGGGGCTCTGGGAAAGGGGGTCTCAGTGAGTGGGGGCTCTGGGAAAGGGGGTCTCAGTGAGTGGGGGCTCTGGGAATGGGGGTCTCAGTGAGTGGGGGCTCTGGGAACAGGGGTCTCAGTGAGTGGGGGCTCTGGGAACAGGGGTCTCAGTGAGTGGGGGCTCTGGGAATGGGGGTCTCAATGAGTGGGGGCTCTGGGAACGGGGGTCTCAGTCAGTGGGGGCTCTGGGAACGGGAGTCTCAGTGAGGGGGGGCTCTGGGAATGGGGGTCTCAGTGAGTGGGGGCTCTGGGAACGGAGGTCTCAGTGAGTGGGGGCTCTGGGAACGGAGGTCTCAGTGAGTGGGGGCTCTGGAACGGGGGTCTCAGTGAGTGGGGGCTCTGGGAACGGAGGTCTCAGTCAGTGGGGGCTCTGGGAACGGGGGTCTCAGTGATTGGGGGCTCTGGGAACGGGGGTCTCAGTGAGTGGGGGCTCTGGAACGGGGGTCTCAGTGAGTGGGGGCTCTGGGAATGGGGGTCAGTGAGTGGGGGCTCTGGAACGGGGGTCTCAGTGAGTGGGGGCTCTGGGAAAGGAGGTCCCGCCCACTGGCATGGAGCTCTGGAACGGGGGTCTCAGTGAGTGGGGGCTCTGGGAACGGGGGTCTCAGTGAGTGGGGGCTCTGGGAACGGGGGTCTCAGTGAGTGGGGGCTCTGGGAACGGGGGTCTCAGTGAGTGGGGGCTCTGGGAACGGGGGTCTCAGTGAGTGGGGGCTCTGGGAACGGGGTCTCAGTGAGTGGGGGCTCTGGGAACGGGGGTCTCAGTGAGTGGGGGCTCTGGGAACGGGGGTCTCAGTGAGTGGGGGCTCTGGGAACGGAGGTCTCAGTGAGTGGGGGCTCTGGGAACGGGGGTCTCAGTGAGTGGGGGCTCTGGGAACGGGGGTCTCAGTGAGTGGGGCTCTGGGAACGGGGGTCTCAGTGAGTGGGGGCTCTGGGAACGGGGGTCTCAGTGAGTGGGGGCTCTGGGAACGGGGGTCTCAGTGAGTGGGGGCTCTGGGAACGGGGGTCTCAGTGAGTGGGGGCTCTGGGAACAGGGGTCTCAGTGAGTGGGGGCTCTGGGAACAGGGGTCTCAGTGAGTGGGGGCTCTGGGAACAGGGGTATCAGTGAGTGGGGGCTCTGGGAACAGGGGTCTCAGTGAGTGGGGGCTCTGGGAACAGGGGTCTCGGTGCATGGGGGCTCTGGGAACGGGGGTCTCAGTGAGTGGGGGGGTGGAGCTCTGGGACCGGGGGTCTCAGTGAGTGGGGGGGTGGAGCTCTGGGAACGGGGGTCTCTGTGAGTGGGGGCTCTGGAACGGGGGTCTCAGTGAGTGGGGGCTCTGGGAACGGGGGTCTCCGTGAGTGGGGGCTCTGGAACGGGGGCCTCAGTGAGTGGGGGCTCTGGGACCGGGGGTCTCAGTGAGTGGGGGCTCTGGGAACGGGGGTCTCCATGAGTGGGGGCTCTGGAAATGGGGGTCTCCATGAGTGGGGGCTTTGGAACGGGGGTCTCAGTCAGTGGGGGCTCTGGGAACGGGGGTCTCCATGAGTGGGAGCTCTGGAACGGGGGTCTCCATGAGTGGGAGCTCTGGAACGGGGATCTCAGTGAGTGGGGGCTCTGGGACCGGGGGTCTCAGTGAGTAGGGGGAGGGGGCTCTGGGAATGGGCAACTCGGTGTGTGGGGGGAGGGGGCTCTGGGAATGGGGGTCTCCGTGAGTGGGGGGGAGGGGAATGGGGGTCTCAGTGAGTAGGGGGAGGGGGCTCTGGGAATGGGGGTCTCCGTGAGTGGGGGGGAGGGGAATGGGGGTCTCAGTGAGTGGGGGGAGCGGGCTCTGGGAATGGACATCTCGGTGAGTTGGGGGGGGGGAGGTCAGCTATCAACATCTGCAGAGCCAGATGCTGAACCGTGGGGATTTCCAACTGGGACAGCGGACAATGGGAGTTTCTTGAACTACCTTCATTGTGGAGTTCCACACTTCCCTTCCGCTGCCCTGGGGTCCACACAAGCTCCCTGTGCTCCACGTGTGGTCTTTCATTGTAAATAGTGGAATAAATGGCATCAACTCAGTTTAACATCCATTTACCGCACCAAGTAGGAGGCCATTCCAGCCATCGTGCCCATGATAGCTCACGGGGGAACAATCCCATCAGTCCCAATCCTCAGCTCCTTGTTTCCCCTTTAGCCCTGCAACTTACCCACTCTCTCTCTCTCTGATCCACTCCCCTTTGGTGTTTGTGCCACTTTCCTGCACTAGGACTGGTTCACAGAAGACTATAAACCCATGAGCACATGGGTGTGGGAGGAAATGAGAGTCTAATGCTGATAGGAGCGAGCTGCTGCATTTTGGCAAGTTACAGTTGTGCAGCGCATGGGTGAGGCTGCACTTGAAGTAGGATGTTCACTTATTGTCACCCTGCTAGAGGAAGGATGCCATTGAGCTGGAGAGAGTGCAGAGAAGATTTAGGAGGATGTTGCCAGATGTCAAGGGGCTGAGCTATAGGGAGAGGTTCGGCCAGATAGGACTTTATTCCTTGGAGCCCAGGAGGCTGAGGGATGATAATATAAATGTGTATAAAACCATGAGGGGAATAGATGAGGTGAATTCACAGTGTCTTTTACCCAGGGGACGTACCTGTAAGGTGAGAGAGGCAAGATTTAATATGAAGCTGAGGAGCAACATATTCACTCAGCGCTGCTGGGTAAATGGAATACGTTGCCAGGGGAGGTGGTTGCAGCAGGCACGATAACATCATGTAAAAGACACTTGGACAGATACATTGATAGGAATTGTTTCAAGAGATGTGGGCCAAACGCAGGCACATGGAACTAGCTTAGATGCAACATCTTGGTCAGCACGGGTCAGGTGGGCCGAAGGGCCTGTTTCCGTGCTGTCGGCTCCGTGGTCATTGAGACCACACACGGCTTGGAGTTTATAAATGAGGAAGTAGTGGTACAAGTGGACAGGGTGCTGGTGGGGCCAAACCTGGTTACTGGGGACAGTTTTGGTTCCTCTATTAAAGCAAGGATATACCGACAGTCCAGAGAGATTCACGATTCATTCTTGATGGGAGAATTCAGCCATCAGGAGTGGCTGAAGATATTGGGTCTCCAGTCTGTGGAGTTGAGAATGAGGGGTGATCTTATTAGAAAGCACGATCCTGAGGGGGGGTGAGAGGGTAAATGTGAAGAGAAGGGTGAAAACGATTCACAAGGATGTTGCCTGGATTGGCCAGCTTGAGTTATAACATGAGATTGGACAGGGTCGGTTTCCCCTGGAGCTGAGAAATAACTGTGATATAGTTATATACAATTATGAGAGGCACAGGCAGAGTCGATGGCCATTTCACACCGTACGGGTGTCCAAGATCAAAGTGTATCCGTTGAAGATGGGAAGGGAGTGGTTCAAGGAGATCAGAGTGGTCATTTGTCCTCACAAAGTGTTGCTGGTAGATGCTAGATGAGGTGGTGGAGGCAGGAACAGTAACAATCTTTAAGAGGCATCCTGATAGGTATTTGAACGAACAGGGCACAGAGGGATAAGCAATTAATGCTGGGAAGTTGGATTAGTGTCACTCAGCATGATGGCCGGTATAAGTGCGGTGGACCAGGGAGCCTGTTTCTGTGCTGGAGATCACTGCAACCATGTGCAGAGGCAGAGGCTCCAATGAGGGGACATAGTTACAAGATAAGAGGGCGGACATTTAAAACTGCACAGGAACTTCCTCTCACAGATGTCGGTGAATCGCTGGAATTCTCTGCTCCGGAGTATGGTGGACACTAGATTGTTTGAGGTATTTGAGGAGGATTCAGATGATGTTTTAACACACAGACAATACATAACCAACATCCAGTAACTGTACACAGCGCACAGTGCACCCCCCCCACCACACTCTTGACAATAACTACTCACCCAGAGAGCCCAGAATCAGCAGCAGAAGCCTCACTTCACCAGGTGGCATTCTGGAAATGTAAGCAGGGAATTAAAATCAGAGGAAAAAGAGATACCAGGGTACAAAGCTGTATTCTGGGACAGAATCTACAGTACACAAAATAGCTCACTCCCTCACACAGAGGTGAGATCGCACTCTTCCCCAGACTGTGACACCCACACAGAGGTGAGATCCCTCTCTCCCACACTGGGACCCCCACACGCCAAAAAAGTGGTATGATAAAAGACAATAGGCAATAGGTGCAGGAGTAGGCCATTCGGCCCTACGAGACAGTACCACCATTCACTGTGATTATGGCTGATCATTCACAATCAGGACCCCGTTCCTGCCTTCTCCCCATATCTCTTGACTCCGCTATCTTTAAGAGCTCAATATAACTCGCTCTTGAAAGCATCCAGAGAACTGGCCTCTACTGCCTTCTGAGGCAGAGAATTCCACAGAGTCACAACTCTCTGGGTGAAAAAGCTTTTCCTCATCTCCGTTCAAAAATGGCCTACCCGTTATTCTTAAACTGTGGCACCTGGTTCTGGACTCCCCCAACATCGGGTACATGTTTCCTGCCTCTAGCGTCTCCAGTCCTGTAATAATCTTACATGTTTCAATAAGATTCCCTCTCATCCTTCTAAATTCCAGTGTATACAAGCCCAGTCACTCCATTCCTTCAAAATATGAAAGTCCCACCATCCCTGGACTTAACCTCGTAAATCTATGCTGTACTCCCTCAATAGCAAGAATGTCCTTCCTCAAATTTGGAAACAAAAACTGCACACAGTACTCCAGGTGTGGTCTCACTAGGGCCCTGTACAACTGTAGAAGGACGTCTTTGCTCCTAGACTCAACTCCTCTTGTTATGAAGGCCAACATGCCATTCGCTTTCTTCACTGCCTGCTGTCCCTGCATGCTTACTTTCGGCGACTGATGAACAAGGACCCCCAGATCACGTTGTACTTCCCCTTTTCCCAACATGCCACCATTCAGATAATATTCTGCCTTGCTGTTTTTTGCCACAAAAGTGGATAACCTCATATTTATCCACATTAAACTGCATCTGCCATGCATCTGCCCACTCATCCAACCTGTCCAAGTCACCCTGCATCCTCATAGCATCCCCCTCGCAGTTCACACTGCCACCCAGCTTTGTGTCATCAGCAACTTTGCTAATGTTACTCTTGATCCCTTCATCTAAATCATTAATGTATATTGTAAACAGCTGCGGTCCCAGCACCGAACCTTGCGGTACCCCACCAGTCACTTGCTGCCATTGTGAAAGGGACCCGTTAATCCCTACGCTTTGTTTCCTGTCTGACAACCAATTTTATATCCATGTCATTACCTTACCCCCAATACCATGTGCCCTAATTTTCCCCACCAATCTCCTATGTGGGACCTTATCAAATGCTTTCTGAAAGTCCAGGTACATTACATCGACTGGCTCTCCCTTGTCCATTTTCCTAGTTACATCCTCAAAAAATTCCAGAAGATTATTCGAGCATGATTTCCCCTTTGTAAATCCATGAAAAACCAGAAAATACACTTCTCAATTTCAAGCTAACTTTCCTCCTTGAATTACCAAACTAATGCCCTTACTCAATTTTGGAAAATGCTTCCGATGTCTCTCATAGGCTGAATAAATGCCATAAAGATGATCTTCCTCCCACAAATCCTGTTATTATTTCAATCAATACCGATTTATCTTCCTAAACATTTTTTTTAAACTTTGACTCTCTGATCACAAACTTTATTTCGGATTATGAAACACATTGAATCCATAAACCCAAAGAAATTGGTGGACTGGCTCTCCCCAATATTTTATGCTATTATTGGGCAACGAATATTAAAAACGTAATCTATTGGTTGGACAACACATGCCAACAGGTAAAATGGTTAATAATGGAGAGAGAGGACTGCTCGCCTTTTAATATAGGCGCGATTCTTCTCTCTCCAATAAAATTGAACAAAACACTATATGAGAAAAATCCAATTATCCACAGTACACTATGAATCTGGAGACAAGTGAAGTCAACCCTTAAACTGAGAAATGTATCTCTTCTCTCACCAATTGCCAACAACCCTTCGTTCAAGCCATCTATTTTAGACAAAACGTTCACACTTTAGGAAAGATTAGGAATTAAAAAACTCGGAGATCTTTATGAGACGGGAACTCTTCTCTCATTTGATGAATTACAGTCGAAATATCATCTGAAAGGTAGTCAATATTTTAGATACCTTCAAATACGAGACTATCTGAAATCATACACCCAAGACTATCAATCTTTGTTGCCAGACACACTAGACGGATGTATGAATAGAAACTCGGATTCAAACAAGTTAATAACATATCTGTATATCATCCTTTTAAATATAGAAACCCCATCATCAGAAGTAATTAGAAGAGCTTGGGAAGATGAACTTGGCCTCAAAATTTTTAAAAACAGGAGGAAAACGTTCTATACATACACAACTGCTCTATCAACGTTAGGCATTCGTTAATTCAATTTAAAATACTGGACAGACTATTATTCAAAGTCTAAACTGAATAAGATCTTTCCAAATGTATCTCCTATTTGTGATAAATGTCTTCTTCAGGAAGCAACTAGAACGCATTTTTTTGCCTCTTGTATAAAGTTACATAATTTCTGGAGAGGAGTTTTTGAAATTTTTTCAACAACACTGAAAAGAAAATTGGATCCCGACATGGTATTGATCGTTCTAGGTACGTCAGAAGCCTGCTCTGAGCTAACACTATTTCAAAAACGAATACTTAAATTTTGGAAACATACATCAGTCCCTACTATTAAGATGTGGATTATAAACATGTCCGAGATGCTACATCTTGAAAATATTAGACTTGCCTTGGCAGAAAAACCAGATCATTTTTCCAAGACATGGACACCATTCATTGATTTATTACAAGGATAGCACGGCACAACACAACTTTGGATTTAAATCTAATTACGGGTTGGGTCAGGTGGGTGGGGAGGGATGTGAGGCCCGGATACCACCACTTTTCTCTCTCTTTTACTTTTTGTCCTTGTATTTATTTTTCCTCTCTTCTTTCTTTCATTTATTCACTCTTTGGCGACACTACTTTGCTGGTCTAGGGGGTCTAGCTTTGCACATCTCTTCTCTTTCTCGCCTTTTCTCCTTTCTTTTCTTCCAACTAAAGCTAAAAAGTTACAATTGAAGCTGGACAATAACTGTATCATTTTATATGTTGTTGGTTCTATTTTTGTACATTTGCTTCTAATAAATAAAAAATAAAAAATAAAAAAAGTAACTCCATGCTGACTTGGACCAATCCTGTTACTGCTATCCAAATGTGCCGCTATTTCATCTTTTATAATTGACACCAGCATCTTCCCCACCACTGACGTGTGGCTAACTGGTCTATAATTCCTTGATTTCTCTCTCCCTCCTTTCTTAAAAAGTGGGACAACATTAGCTACCCTCCAATCCACAGGAACTGATCCTGAATCTATAGAACATTGGAAAATTATCTCTCCCCCTCTCCCTCACTCGCTCCCCCACCCACCCACCCACCCACACAGAGGTGAAATCTCCCCTCTCTCCCTCACTGGGACCCCCCCCCCCCCACCTAAAACACAGAGGTGTGATCTACCCCTCTTTATCTTAGGGCACTACAGTGAGTTAACACACATACACTCACTGACACACTCACACACATACGTACACAATCAGTTAACAACCAAAGGTAACATTCTGAGCCTGATGAAGTGATGGAGCTGTCTTCTTACCTGGATCTGTAGTGATGTTGCTGTCTGAGATAGAGGGAGATGTGACCACCTACTACCTCCTCAGTCTTGGCGACAATCTTCCCCGAGTGGTTTGTGTTCAGTGACAGCTCACCGACTACTCTCCACTTCTGCTTCTCAGGTGAATAAACTGCAGGGCAGGATGACAGTGTAGTTGATGTATGTTTTGCATAAACATGCAAAACAAGCAAGCCAACACCTATTCTGGGTTTCTGGAATGAAGAGCTCATTGTTCCCAGTCGGTGAGCTTCCTGTAACAACCGCAGTGACTGGCAACATTGAACAGGAGCTGTAATGGTGATGGGCAAATGTATGAGTGGGAATGTAGGTCCTGTATATATCCCTGCCAACTAACTAGGGTCATCCAGCACCAAAACAGGCCCTTCTGTCCACATTGTCTATGTCATACAAGTTGGCATACAAGGCTAGTCTCTTTCCCTGCATTTGGCCCCAAGCCCTCTAAACCCTTCCAAACCGAGGCTAAGTGCCATGTTGAGGCCAAGTGCAGAACTGAGGCTGAGGCTCAAGAGGCTTCGGCGAGAAGAGCTGAGGAAAGAAGTGTTGAACTAGTGGGCGAGTCAGGTTCAAGCCCAGTGGAGCAACAGCAGCAGCAGCAGCGGCAGCGGGGAGTTTAAAGAGGAGCCATTGGGAATAAAGTATGGATGCAGGATGACATGGGTGTGTTGTAGCTGCGTGATGTGGGAGCTGGTGGACCCCAGTGTGGTTACTCGTGACCACATCCGCAGCTAGTCAAGTCAAGAGTGTTTTATTGACAATGTCCAGAAAAATGAAATTCTTACTTGCAGCAGCACAACAGATATGTAAATGTATATGTGTATACATGGATATTTATGGAACTATATACCTGGATATATATATATATATATATATATATATATATAATTGTCTGTTTAATAACAGTGTAAAGACAAAATCAATGCCTCCAAGTCAATGTAGTTCTGAGCTTGTTTGACAGTTGCAGTGTTTAATACCCTGATGGTTGTAAAGAATTCGCTCCTGAATATGGACGCTACAATTTTCATGCTCCAAACCTCTCCCCGATGGCGGGATTGAAATGAGAGTGTGGCCAGGGTGATATTGGTCTCTGATGATGCTGGCTGTCTTTTTGTGGCAGTGAGTCCTGTCGGTCCCTTATCTGGTGGGGAAGTCAGTACCCTGCTGGACCAGGCAAAGGGAGCCATTCAAGAGGCGGGGCAGAAGAGACACGTAGATGTAATTTGGGACAGTATAGTCAGGGGAATCGCTGTTGCAAGGAACAAGAGTCCCAAAGACAGCGTTGGGTGCCTGTGCTTGCGACATCTCGTCTGACCTACAGAGAAACTTAGAGGGGAAAATCTAGTTGTCCCAGTCCATGTTGGTACCAACAAAATAGGTAAATCACAGAAAGAGGTTCTGCAGAGGGAATTTGAGCAGATAGGAACTAAATTAAAAAGTGGTGCCAAAAAGGTGATAATGCCTGGATTGCTACCTGAGCCACGAGCAGATTGGCATAGGGTGGATGAAATTAGAAAGTGAAGCGTATCACACAAATATTGGTGTGGGAGAAGTGGGGTTGGATTTGTGGGACATTGGCATCAGTATTGGGAAAGGAGGGAGCTGTTCCGATGGGATGGACTCCACCTGAACGCTGCTGGGACCAGGATCCCGGCAAAATGCATAACTAAGGCTGTAGTTAGGGCTTTAAACTAAATAGTGGGGGGTGGATTTACGTATAGTCATAGAGTGATACAGCATGGAAACAGGCCCTTCAGCCCAAACTGCCCTCAATGGCTAACATGTCCCAGCTGTACTAGTCCCACCTGCCTGCATTTGTCCCATATCCCTCCAAACTTATCCTATCCATATACCTGTCTAACTGTTGTTTAAACATTGGGATAGTCCCTGTGTCAACTACCTCCACTGGCAGCTTGTTCCATACCCCCACCACCCTTTGTGTGAAAAAGGGACCCCTCTGATTCCTGTCAAATGTTTTCCCTTCCCCTTAAATCAATGTCCTTTGGTCCTCGATTCACCTACTCTGGGCAAGAGACTTTGTACATCTACCCAATCTATTCCTCTCATGATTTTATGTACCTGTAAGATCACCCCACAACCTCCTGAGCTCCAAGGAATAGAGACCTAACTCACTTAACCCTCTAGCTCAGACGCTCTAGTCCTGGCAACATCCTCGTAAATCTTCTCTGTACCTTTTCCTGCTTGGCAACATCTTTCCAATAATATAATGGGAAGAACTGAACACAATACTCTAAATGTGGCCTCACCAACATCTTATACACCTGCAACATGATCTCCCAACTTCTATACTCAATACTCTGACTGATGGAGGCCAAAGTGCCAAAAGCCTTTTTGACCACCCTATCTACCTGTGACTCCACCTTCAAGGAACCATGCACCTGCACGGCTAGATTTCTCAACACTCCCCAGAGACCTACCATTCACTGAATAGGTCCTGCCCATGTTAGACATCCCAAAATGCAACACTTCACATTTCTCTGTATTAAATTCCATCAATGGGGCGGCACGGTGGCGCAGTGGTAGAGTTGCTGATTTACAGAGCTTGCAGCGCCAGGGACCCGGGTTCAGTCCCAACAATGGGTGCTCTCTGTATGGAGTTTTCATGTTCTCCCCATGACCACGAGGGTTTTATCCGAGATCTTCGGTTTCCTCCCACACTCCAAAGATGCACAGGTTTGTAGGTTAATTGGCTTGGGATAAGTAAAAATTGTCCCTAGAGTGTGTAGGATAGTGTGAGTGTGCGGTGATCGCAGGTCTCTGCGGACTCGGTGGGCCGAAGGGCCTGTTTCCGCACTGTAAACTAAACTAAACTAAACCATTCCTAAGACCACCTAGTGAATCGATCAAGACCTTGCTGCAATTTTTCACAACCATCTTCACTATCTGCAAAACTACTCACTTTTGTATTATCAGCAAACTTGCTAATCTTGCCATGTATGTTCTCATCAAAATCATTGATATGGATGATAAACAGTAACGGGCGCAGCACGGAACTCAGAGGCACACCACTAGTCACAGGCCTCCAGTCCGAGAAGCAACCTTCCGCCATCTCCATCTGCTTCCTTCCAATGGAGCCAATTTTCTATCCATTCAGCTATCGTTCCATGGATCCCATGTGATCTAACCGTCCAGAGCAGCCTACCATGTGGAACCTTGTCAAACGCCTTCCTGAAATCCATGTACGCAACATCTACAGCTCTGCCCTCATCGACCTTTTTGGTCAGGTCTTCAAAAAAATCAATCAGATTTGTGAGACACGACTTCCTGCGTACAAAACCATGCTGACTATCCCTTCTCAGCCCTTGTCCGTCTAAATGGCTGATTAACCTATGTCTCAGAATACTCTCAAGTAACTTTTCAACTACAGATGTTCTCACCGGCCTATAGTTCCCAGCATTGCCCCTGCAGCCCTTCTTGAATAGGGGTACGGCATTTGCCACCCTCCAGCCTTCTGGCACCCTCCAGCCTACTGCTCCCCCCCCCCCTACAGGGAACCACAGTGGGGGTTCCATGGGGTCTTCCTCATCCCCCTTTAACCAGGTGACCCCTGCTACTCCCCACCCATACAATAGTCCTCATTCCCCCCTCTTCTCTGAACACCCACCATCCCCCCACCAGACATCGTCTCGGCCTCCATCTACACACCTGCCCTCCTCCAATCCCAATCCCTACCCTTGTCGTGTCTTCACCATCCGCCCCAACCTCCCCCTTTGTGACACGGAATGGTCTTTCCTCAGCAGAGGCCTCACCTTTGTTCCCCTCCGCCCCACCTCAACAGGTTCTGGGCACCACGACGTAGAGCTTTAGTTCCGATGCATCCGCCTCGTGTCTCTTTCTGTGGGAAGGAGTCCTCACCATCCAGCGATGACCCCTTCTCCCGTCTCCACTGGTCCCCCTCCTCTTGGACTTCCCCAGATGGCCCTCTACCCACTTTACACCTTTTTGTTTCCAACTGCTGCAGGACATCAACCGCCTTAACCTTTCCACTCCCCTGACTCACTCCAACCTCTCCCCCCTTGAACATACAGCCCTCCGCTCACTCTGCAGCAACCCCGGCTGGGTGATCAAACCTGCCGACAACGGGCTAAGGCCAGGCAACAACTCTCAGACACCTCCTCCTACGTATCCTTGGACCATGACCCCACAGACAAGCATCAGACCTCAATATTACACACCATTTCTGATTTTATTACTTCCGGCTCTCTGCCGTCCAAAGCCTCCAACATTATCGTTCCCCAGCCCCGCACGGCCCGATTTTATCTACACCCCAAAATCCACAAACAGAACTGTCCTGGTGGACCCATTGTTTCTGCTTGTTCATGTCCCACTGAATTAATTTTCACATGCCTTGACTCCATCCTATCCCTCTGGTCCAATCCCTCCCTACCTATGTCCAAGACACCTCACAGGCCCTTCCGTCTCTTTAATGACTTCCATTTTCTAAGCCCCCACTCCCTCACCTTTACCATCAATGTCCAGTCACTCTACACCTCCATACACCACCAGGAAGGTATTAAAGCCCTCCGTTTCTTCCTCGACTGCAGAACCAGTGAATTTCCATCCACTAAATGATGAATGCTGTGGTGGATGTTTGTGTTACATTTTTATTGTGTATTGAGTGTTCTTTTTTTAATTGTACCGCTGCTGGCATGTTCATTTCACTGCACTTTATTGTGCACATGACGAATAAATCTGACTTGACTTGACTAATACTCTCCTCTGTCTAGCAAAGCTGGTCCTTACCCTCAACATCTTCTCCTTCGATTCCTCCCACTTCCTCCAAATCCAAGGCTATGTGCACTTGCATGGGCCCCAGCTGTGTCTGCCTCTTTGAACAATCCCTGTTCAAGGCGTACACTGGCCCTATCCCCAAACTCTACCTCCGCTACATTGATGACTGCATCGGTGCTGCTTCCTGCACCCATGCAGAACTCACTGACTTCATCAACTTCACAACTAATTTCCACTCAAATTCACTTGGAGCATCTCCGAAATCTCCCTACTATTTCTGGATCTCACCGTCTCCATCACAGAAGACAGAACATTGACCGACATCTACAACAAGCCTACTGACACCCATAGCTGAAGATGGGTCTCGACCCAAAACGTCTCCCATTCCTTCCCTTCAGAGGTGCTGCCTGTCCCGCTGAGTTACTCCAGTATTTTGTGACTCCCATAGTTATCTAGACTACACTTATTTCCACCATGCTTCCTGTAAAGACTCTATCCCCAACCCCAATACCTCCGTCTGCGCCGCATCTGCACCCAGCATGAGGTTTTCTATACTAGATCATCGGAGATGTCCTCATTCTTTCGGAAATGGGGGTTCCCCTCTTCCATTATAGATAAGGCTCTCACTAGGGTCTCCTTGATATCCCGCAGCTCCGCTCATGTCCCCTCCCTTCCCCCATTCGCAAAAAGGCCAGAGTTGCCCTTGTCCTCACCTTCCACCCCGTCAGCCGTCACGTACAGCATATAATCCTTCAGCACTTACGCCACCTCCAATGGGATCCCACTACTGGCCACATCTTGCCATCTCCACCCCTTTCTGCTTTCCCAAGACCGTTCCCTCCGCAACTCCCTGGTCAACTCGTCCCTTCCCACCCAAATCATCCCTTCCCCAGGTACGTTTCCCTGCAACCGCAGGAGATGCAACACCTGTCCCTTCACCTCCTCCCTCGACTCCACCCAAGCACCCCGGCAATCTTTTCAGGTGAGGCAGAGATTCACTTGCTGCTCCTCCAACCTCGTCTACAGTATCCGCTGTTCCATGTGTCAACTTCTGTACATCGCTGAGACCAAGCGCAGGCTCGGAGATCATTTCGCTGAACACCTCTGCTCAGTCTGCCTTAACCTATCTGATCTCTCGGTTGCTCAGCACTTTAACTCCCCCTTCCATTCTCAATCTGACCATTCTGTCCTGGGCCTCATCCATTGTCAGAGTGAGACCCAGCGCAAATTGGAAGAACAGCACCTCATATTTTGATTGGGTAGCTTACAACCCAGCAGTATGAACATTGACTTCTCTAACTTCAAATAGCCCATGCTAAAGAAGGGTCTCAACCCGAAAAGTCACCCTTTCTTACTCTCCAGAGATGCTGCCTGTCCCGCTGAGTTACTCTAGCTTTTTGTGTCCATCTTCGGTTTAAACCAGCATCTGCAGTTCCATCTTACACAATTCTGTGCATCTACCCGATCTATTCATTTCAACATTTTATACACCTCCATAAGATCACCCCTCATCCTATTGTGTTCCAAGGAATAGAGACCCAACCTACTCAACCTCTCTCAATAGCTCAAATCAACTAGTCCTGGCAACATCCTAGTAAATCTTCTCTGAACCCTTTCAAGCTTGACAATATCCTATAACATGGTGTCCAGAACTGAACACAATACTCCACGTCACCCTGCACCCTCATAGCATCCTCCTCATAGTTCACACTGCCACCCACCTTTGTGTCACCGCATTAGTCACGGCCTGCCATTTTGAAAGGGACCCATTAATCCCTGCTCTTTCTTGCCTGCCAGCCAGCCAATGTTCTAGCCATATCTGTACCCTACCCCCAATACCAGGTGCTCTAATTTTGCCCACTAATCTCCTATGTGGGACCTTATCAAATGCTTTCTGAAAGTCCAGGTACACCACATCCACGGGCTCTCCCTTGTCCATTTTCCTAGTTACATCCTCAAAAAATTCCAGAAGATTAGTCCAGCATGATTTCCCCTTCGTAAATCCATGCTTAATCAGACCAATCCTGTTGCTGCTATAAAAGTGGTGTATAAAATGGTGTATAAAATCATGAGAGGAATAGATTGCGTAGATGCACAGAACCTCTTGCCAAGAATAGGAGAATCGAGGACCAGAGTGCATAGGTTTATGGTGAAGGGGAAATGTTAAAAGTTGCATGGAATCTAGGGAGAGTTTAACTGCATACAGAATTGAGGTTGATGAAGGAATGGGTGTCCTCTGGCCCCCCCAGGTTGACTCCCCCAACATCGGGAACAATCTTCCTGCATCTAGCTTGTCCAACCCCTTAAGAATTTTGTAAGTTTCTATAAGATCCCCCCTCAACCTTCTAAATTCCAGCGAGTACAAGTCGAGTCTATTCAGTCTTTTCTCATTTGAAAGTCCTGATATCCCAGGAATCAGTCTGGTGAATCTTCTCTGTACCCCCACAATGGCAAGAATGTCTTTCCTCAGATTTGGAGACCAAAACTGTACGCAATACTCCAGGTGTGGCCTCACCAAGACCCTGTACAACTGCAGTAGACCCTCCTTGCTCCTATACTCAAATCCTTTCGCTATGAATGCTAACATGCCATTTGCTTTCTTCACTGCCTGCTGCACCTGCATGCCTACTTTCAATGACTGGTGTACCATGACACCCAGGTCTTGTTGCATCTCCCCTTTTCCTAATCTGCCACCATTCAGATAATAGTCTACCCTCATCTTTTTGCCACCAAAGTGGATAACCTCACATTTATCCACATTATACTGCATCTGCCATGCATCTGCCCATTCACTCAGCCTATCCAAATCACCCTGCACCCTGCAGCCTCCAGGCTTAACATATCTAAAGAAGCTTTTACTATTCTTCTTTATAGTCCTGGCCAGCTTCACCTCGTACTTCATCTTTTCAGCCCGTATTGCCCATTTTGTTGTCCCATGAGTTTCACAATCCTCTGGCTCCCGGCTACTCTTTGCTGTGTTATACATATTTTCTTTTAGTTTTATTCTATCCCTAACTTCTCTTGTCAGCCACGGTTGCCTCCTACTCCCCTTAGAATCTTTCTTCCCTTTTGGAATGAAATGATCCTGCATCTTCCGGATTATGCCCAGAAATTCCTGTCATTGCTGTTCCACCGTCATTCCTGCTAGGATCCCTTTCCAGTCTACCTTGACCAGCTCCTCTCTCATGCCTTCATAGTCCCCTTCGTTCAACTGCATCACTGCCACTTCCGATTTAACCCTCTCCTTCTCAAATGCAGATTAAAACTAATCATATTATGATCACTACCTCCAAGCAGTTCCTTTATCTCGAGTTATCTTATCAAATCTGGTTCATTGGACAACACTAAATCCAGAATTGCCCTCTCTCTGGTCGGCTCCATTACAAGCTGCTCTAAGAATCCATCTTGGAGGCACTCTGCAAACTCTCTTTCTTGGGGTCCAGAACCAATCTGATTTTCCCAGTCTACCTGCATATTGAAATCCCCCATCACCACAGTGGCGTTACCTTTGTTACATGCCAGTTTTAACTCCTGCTGCAACTTACACCCAACATCCGGGCTACTATTTGGGGGTCTGTAGATAACACCAATTATGTCTTCTTGCCTTTACAATTCCTCAACTCAATCCACAGTGACTCTACCTCGTCAGTCCCTATGTCTTCCTTTGCAACGGACTGAATTCCATCCCTCACCAGCAGAGCTACCCCCCCCCCCCCCCCACGCCTCTCCTCTGCCCATCTGCCTGTCCTTTCTATAGGATGTATAATCCTGAATATTAAGTTCCCAGGCCCGATCCTCCTGCAGCCACGTCTCAGTAATCCCCACAATGTCATATCTACTAACCTGTAACTGGCCTCAAGCTCCTCTACTTTACTTCTTATACTTCATGCATTCATATACAATACTTTTAATTCTTTATGCATCTCACCTTCCACATCGATCCCTATTACCCTTGGCCACACTCTCCTATCCCTTTGTGAGCTTCCTTTCCCGTTAATTCTGGGTTCATTAACCATCCCTTTACTCCCTTTCCCTTTAACTCCGTGCTTGACAATCCCATTAGACTATTCCCTGCCTGCCAGAATACTGGTCCCCCACCTGTTAAGGTGCAATCCGTCCCTTTTGTACAGTTCCCCCTTAGTCCAAAACAGATCCCAGTGGTCTAAGAAACTAAATCCCTGCCCCCTGCACCACAGGGTCTAGGAATCTAAATACCTGCCCCCTGTTCCTCAGCCACACATTCAGGTCCTGTATCTCCCTGTTCCTGCTCTCGCCAGCACGAGGAACTAGAAGCAAACTGGAGGTAACCACCCTGGAGGTCCGGCTTTTTTGAAGATGTGACAAGTAAAATGGATGAAGGGAAGTCAGTGGATGTAGTGGATCTGGACTTTCAGAAAGCCATTGATAAGGTCCCGCACGGGAGACTGGTGACTAAAATTAGAGCACATGCTTTTGCTTTTGACATGGATAGAAAATTGGTTGACAGACAGGAAGCAAAGAGTAGGAGTGAACGGGTCCTTTTCAGAATGGCAGGCAGTGGCGAGTGGAGTGCCGCAAGGCTCGGTGTTGGGGCCGCAACTGTTTACCATATATATGAATGATTTGGAAGAGGGAATTAGGAGCAACACTAGCAAGTTTGCGGATGACACAAAGCTGGGTGACAGTGTGAACTGTGAAGAGGATGTTAGGAGGTTGCAGGGTGACCTGGACAGGTTGAGTGAGTGGGCAGATGCGTGGCAGAAACAGTATAATATAGATAAATGTAAGGTTATCCACTTTGGCGGCAAAAACAAGGGGGCAGATTATTATCTCAATGAGGTTAGGTTAGGTAAGGGGGAGGTACAGCAAGACCTGGGTGTCCTTGTACACCGGTCACTGAAAGTTGGCGTGCAGGTACAGCAGGCAGTGAAGAAAGCTAATGGAATGTTGGCCTTCATAACAAGAGGATTTCAGTATAGGAGTAAAGAGGTTCTTCTGCAGTTGTATAGGGCTCTGGTAAGACCACATCTGGAGTATTCAGTACAGTTTTGGTCTCTTAATTTGAGGAAGGACATCCTTGTGATGGTCTCCTCCTGCGCCTATTGCCTATGTTTCTATGTCTATTTCCTGTGATGGAGAAGGTGATATCAAAAAAGGGGAGGTGTCGAAGGTGGTCCAAGTGAACAATTCAGATAATAATCTGCCTTCCTGTTGCCACCAAAGTGGATAACCTCACATTTATCCACATTATATTGCATCTGCCGTGCATCTGCCCACTCACCCAACCTATCCAAGTTAACCTGCAGCTTCATAGCATCCTCATCGCAGCTCACAGTCACCCAGTTTTGTGCCATCTGCAAACATGGAGATGTTACATTTAATTCCCTATACTAAACTGTTAATATACATTGTAAATAACGAGGGACCTCACATTGAGCCTTGCGGCACACCACAAGTCACTGCCTGCCATTCTGAAAATAACCCATTAATACCTACACTTTCCTTCCTGTCTGCCAACCATTCTCTATCCATGTTAATACCTCACCCCCAATACCATGTGCTCTAATTCTGCCCACGAAACTCTTGATTTTGTTTGCGTGCTATCCAGTCAATGAAAATACCAAACATGGATACAATCGAGCTGTACACAGTGCATAGACAAAGGAGAAAAGGGACAGCGGTCAGATATAACATTGAAATCCAATGAAGTTTGTTTAAAGAAAGTTCAAAGGATCCAATGAGGTAGAGGGTAGTTCAGGACCCCACTCTAGCTTGTCAGAGAACGGTTCAGTTGCCTTATAACAGCTGGGAAAGAACTGTCCCTGAATCTAGAGCTGTGCGTTTTCAAACTTCAATACGTCTTGCCTGATGGGAGAGGGGAGAAGGAGGAATGAATGGGGTGAGACTGGTCCATGATTATGCTGCTGGCCTTACCAAGGCAGCTTCAGGTATGGATAGAGACAATGGAAGGGAGGATGGTTTTTGTGATGGTCTGGGCTGCGTCCACAATTCTCTGCAATTTCTTGGGATCCTGGATGGAGCTATTCCCAAACCAAGCTGTGATGCATCCTGATAAGATGCTTCATACTGTTGAAGCAGCTTGTAGATGGAGCCCAAGGAAGGGAGGTGGGTTTGTGTGATGAATGGGGAACTAAAGCCCCAGGTAACTCATGGGATTGTTCCATGCCTCACATGGCAAAGTATTTGAATGTCTGCTATTTGTTTCATGCAAAGCAAACTGTCCATGTCTGCTCTAAAGTAGAGGTTGAAAAACAAATGGCATCAGTCGAAAGATCAAGAGATGATGCAAATCTGCAATTGCAAAACAGCTGGGTGGGGAATCACGGGTTCAGAGTTACAGCCTCAGTAAAAACTGTTAATGTCTCAACTTCCCAAACTTGACAGCATTAAATATTTCCTAGACGAGACTAAAGTCTGATTTACCGAGTAATTAAGTCTAATTGAGTGTCCCAATTCCAATGCCGTTATGTGTCACTTTCATTGGGGTGATGAGAGAGGTCAGTGTGTGTGAAACTGTGTCACTGAGGGTCTGTGTGTGTGAAACTGTGTCACTGAGGGTCAGTGTGTGTGTGAAACTGTGTCACTGAGGGTCTGTGTGTGTGAAACTGTGTCACTGTGAGGGTCTGTGTGTGTGAAACTGTGTCACTGAGGGTCAGTGTGTGTGTGAAACTGTGTCACTGAGGGTCTGTGTGTGTGAAACTGTGTCACTGTGAGGGTCAGTGTGTGTGAAACTGTGTCACTGAGGGTCTGTGTGTGTGAAACTGTGTCACTGAGGCTCTGTGTGTGTGTGAAACTGTGTCACTGAGGCTCTGTGTGTGTGTGAAACTGTGTCACTGAGGGTCTGTGTGTGTGAAACTGTGTCACTGAGGGTCAGTGTGTGTGAAACTGTGTCACAGTGAGGGTCAGTGTGTGTGAAACTGTGTCACAGTGAGGGTCAGTGTGTGTGAAACTGTCACTGAGGGTCTGGACAGGCTAGATGCAGGAAGATTGTTCCCGATGTTGGGGAGGTCCAGGACAAGGGGTCACAGCTTAAGGATAAGGGGGAAACCCTTTAGGACCGAGATGAGAAGGACTTTTTTCACACACAGAGTGGTCGGTCTCTGGAACTCTCTGCCACAGAGGGTAGTTGAGGCCAGTTCATTGGCTATATTTAAGAGGGAGTTAGATGTGGCCCTTGTGGCTAAGGGGATCAGAGGGTATGGAGAGAAGGCAGGTACGGGATACTGAGTTGGATGATCAGCCATGATCATATTGAATGGCAGTGCAGGCTCGAAGGGCCGAATGGCCTACTCCTGCACCTAATTTCTATGTTTCTATGTCTGTGTGTGTGAAACTGTGTCACTGAGGGTCTGTGTGTGTGTGAAACTGTGTCACTGAGGGTCAGTGTGTGTGAAACTGTGTCACAGTGAGGGTCGGTACATTGAATACTTCTATGGAGTATTTGATCGAGGTTTGATAGAGTGTATGATACCTGCCATCTGGAATCACTCTGCACAACCTGATTTCCAAACCTGTCTCATATCTACTATATACCTAAGATAAACACAAAAAGCTGGAGTGACTCATTGGGACAGGCAGCATCTCTGGAGAGAAGGAATGGGTGACGTTTCGGGTCGAAATCCTTATTCAGAAGCAGACAGAAGAAGGGTCCTCATCTGAAACATCGCCTATTCATTTTCTCCGGAGATGCTGCATGACCCGCTGAGTTACTCCAGCTGAGTTCTGTATGGGTGCAGGAGGCACCGATGCAGACATCAATATAACGGAGACAGAGTTCAGGGATAGGGCCCGTGTACGCCTGTACAGGGATTGTTCAACGTAGCGTACAAAGAGGCAGGCATAGCTGGCGCCCACGGCGGTTCCCCTAGCTATGCCTTGGAGATGTAGAATGACTGAACGTCTGTAGTAAAGATGAGGGAGTGGGAACACAACTGCTCTGGCACCCGCGAGGCTTCACCGCCGCTGAGGCCCCATCATCACGAGGCTTCACCGCTGCTGCCGCTTCACCGCCACTGAGGCCTCACCGCTGTCGATGCCCCACTTCACGTTTCCGTGGTGTCGACCCAGGCCCCAGCCGTGGGCTCCGTCAGCTGCGAGGCTCTGGGTGGGCCCCGACTTGGGCATCCTACGGCGATCTGGGAGGCATTGAGACAGTGGCGCCTCGATAAACGCCTCCAGCAGCGTTTCCAGCCCACAGCCATGGCCCGTCGGGAAGTCTCCGGCCCGTCGGGAAGCCTCTGGCCCATCGGGAAGCCAGGTAAACCAGCATCTGTAGTTACTTTTTATTACATTTGGAGTAGTGTGTTCAGTTTTGGTCACCCTGCTATGGAAAAGATAAGCTGGAAAGAGTGCAGAGAAGATTTACAATGATGTTGCCAGGACTTGAGGGGCTGAGCAAAAGGGATAGGTTGGGCAGGCTAGGACTTTATTCCTTGGAGTGCAGGTGGCTGAGAGGTGATCTTATGATATGTGTAGGAAGGAACTGGCTGGCAAACAGGAAGCAAAGTGGATAGAGAACTGGCTGGCAAACAGGAAGCAAAGAGTAGGAGTTAACGGGTCGTTTTCACAATGGCAGGTAGTGACTAGTGGGGTACCGCAAGGCTCAGTGCTGGGACCCCAGCTATTTACAATATACATAAATGATCTGGATGAGGGAATTGAAGGCAATATCTCCAAGTTTGCGGATGACACTAAGCTGGGGGGCAGTGTTAGCTGTGAGGAGGATGCTAGGAGAATGCAATGTGACTTGGATAGGCTGGGTGAGTGGGCAAATGTTTGGCAGATGCAGTATAATGTGGATAAATGTGAGGTTATCCACTTTGGTGGCAAAAATAGGAAAACCGACTACTATCTAAATGGTGGCCGATTAGGAAAAGGGGAGATGCAGCGCGACCTGGGTGTCATGGTACACCAGTCATTGAAAGTAGGCATGCAGGTACAGCAGGCAGTGAAGAAAGCCAATGGTATGTTAGCTTTCATAGCAAAAGGATTTGAGTATAGGAGCAGGGAGGTTCTACTTCAGTTGTATAGGGTCTTGGTGAGGCCACACCTGGAGTATTGCGTACAGTTCTGGTCTCCAAATCTGAGGAAGGACATTATTGCCATAGAGGGAGTGCAGCGAAGGTTCACCAGACTGATTCCTGGGATGTCAGGACTGTCTTATGAACAAAGACTGCATAGACTCGGTTTATACTCTCTAGAATTTAGGAGATTGAGAGGGGATCTTATAGAAACTTACAAGATTCTTAAGGGGTTGGACAGGCTAGATGCAGGAAGATTGTTCCCGATGTTGGGGAGGTCCAGGACAAGGGGTCACAGCTTAAGGATAAGGGGGAAATCCTTTAGGACCGAGATGAGAAGGAATTTTTTCACACAGAGAGTGGTGTGTCTCTGGAACTCTCTGCCACAGAGGGTAGTTGAGGCCAGTTCATTGGCTATATTTAAGAGGGAGTTAGATGTGGCCCTTGTGGCTAAGGGGATCAGAGGGTATGGAGAGAAGGCAGGTACAGGATACTGAGTTGGATGATCAGCCATGATCATATTGAATGGCGGTGCAGGCTCGAAGGGCCGAATGGCCTACTCCTGCACCTAATTTCTATGTTTCTATGAACAGCAGATGCTGGTTTAAATCGAAGATAGGCACACAAAGCTGGAGTAACTCAGCGGGACAGGCAGCATTTTTGGAGAGAAGGAATGGGTCAAGATCCTTCATCAGATCGTATGACAGGTGTATAAAACCATGAGTGGAATAGTTAGGATCAATGTGTAGTCTTTTACTCAGCGTAGGGGAATCAAAAACCAGAGGACATAAGGTTAAGATGAGAGGGGCAAGGTTTTACACAAACCCTGAGGGGCAACATTTTCACCCCGAAGGTGGTGGATACATGAATGAGCTGCCAGAGGAGGTAGATGTGGCAGGTCCTATAACAACATTTAAAAGGCACTTGGACAGGTACAGGCCTTTATCAGTGCTATATGACCCCATGACTTGAACACTGAATGGCCATGGAAACTGTGTCGCTCTCCCCACCAACACGCACCCATTCACCACGCCCTCCTTGTTGACTAGTTTGCGTTTCTAGTTTGCATCTGTTGCTTAATTTGCATCTGAAACATTTCACCAAATATCATTTGTTTCCTCGACATAAAAAGGCCTTTGTTCTCAGTCTTTGTGCTTCCTGTTAAAAAAATACAGCTGAATTAACCCATGAAATACTTTGATTGCAATCTGTAAAGTCTGCGGGAGCAAGAATGAATTATTTAAAAACGACTACAGACTTTATCCTCCAACTCAGCATCATCCAACGTGGCAGCATTGAGCTGTGTGGTGGAATGAGGGCTGGAAATGGAAACACAGCATCACTGCTGTTGGACTCAAACATGTCACATTGACACTGGTCTCTGTGCTCTGGAACTATAACAGGCAGACAGTAAATGGGGCATTGGCTGCTGTACGCATAAAAACAGCATGCCAACAGGCTCTGTGGTCCATGTTCCATTTGCTCATGCCTGGCATTTATCCCTCTACACATTTCCTATCCACGTACCTGACCAAAGGACATTTCACTGTCATAATTGTACTCCCATGTACCACCTCCTCTGGTTGTTTGTTCCATGAATCCAGCACACTCTGTGTATGAAAGGTCCCATTTAACTCTTTCCCTGCTCACGTTGGAACATAGAATAGTACCGCACAGAAACAGTCCCTTAGTCCACAATATCTGCACCAGAATGATGCCAAGTCAAACTAATCCCATCTGCCTGCACGTTGTCCATATCCCTCCGTTCCCTTCATATCCCTGTGCCTGTCTAAAAGACTCTTAAACACCACTATCACATCTAACCACCACCAATCCTGGGAACACATTCCAGACACCCACCACCCTCTGTGTAAAATCTAGTCCCACACCTCATTTAAACTTTCCTCCTCTCACCTTAAAGCTGTGCCCCCAAGTCTTTGACATTGCCACCCTGGGAAAAAGATTCTGAACGTCTACCCTATCAAAGCCAATTTCATTTCGGAGTCACGGGAGTGACTTCGTGATGAACCCGCCAGGCACGCATGCGCGTTGCTCCTCCACTGCTGGGACCTGCAGGTAAGTGGAAAACTATCCCGCCGTCCGTTTTTTCTTACAGAGACTCTGTTTTCAGAGTGCTCCAGGCCGCTTCGACACTGACTGCGGACCGCGGAATGCGGGCAGTCAGCGGCGGCTCTAACTCATGGAGTCGGGAGAGCCCGTTGACCCAGGTGGGTCCGGGTTCACACTCGCCGGCGGAGGACGGCAGAGGCAGCCGACTCTACGCCGCAGCCCGCAGGTCGCGGGCTGGCGGCATTTATAAGTAAGTAGGGGCTTGCAGACTCACCGTATGCAGTGAGCAACGGCAGAGCAACAGCCCGATTTTACACCGCAGCCCGCATGGATACTGCGGGCTGTCGGCATTTATATTGAAGTGGGGGCTTGCAGGCTCGCTGTTCGCAGATAGCGACGGCAGAGCAGCAGCCCGACTTACACCGCAGCCCACAGGATACTGCGGGCTGTCGGCATTTACTCAGAGTAAGGGGTTAGCCCCAACTCAACTCTACACAGCCTGCATTATCCCAGTGCTGTAATTAGAGGGAATGGCGTTGCAGCCATTATCATGTTGTTCTAAGCCCAACTTATATTTACAATGGGGCAGCTCGTTGACCCTGTGGGGTCCGGGCTCAACACTCACCATTGCGCAGCAATGGCAGAACGACAGCTCACATCTGCACCGCAGCCCGCAAGGTCTGTGGGCTGTCGGTTCACATACCCGGGGGCTAGCCCGTAGAGCGCGGCTCACCACCAGCCCTTCACAAGGGCCACTCAGGTAAGTGCAGGCAACCTTGAGCTGGTTGTCCCTGCTGTTTTGAATTGTGTTTTCTCCAACAGGGACATGGATAAGAGAAGTACAGGCCGCATGACTTCCAAAAGGAGTCGTCGGCCATTATTCCCGGAGCTCTCTACAACGACAGCACGGGCCGGGAAAAGGCGCAAAAGTCGGGGAGCCCTGTGACTACAGGACCCGACCCACCGACACAGCTGTATACAAGCGGGGTACCCGCAGAGCAGGAAGTCGGTACGGCGCCGGAGCAGGTGGACCCTGACTCCATTTTTTCACTATCGCCAACAGGAAGAGAATCGTTGGCTGATATGAGCAAACGGGTTTCACGTGCTGTTGCACGGCCCTTCTCCCCGAGCCCTCGTGAAAGAGCCAGGGATAGAGCTCAATAACAAAGCCCTTTTAGGGCAGGAATTTCACCAGAGACTGCTAGATTGCGGACTGGTGGTTTACCGAGACCCGAGTCCACTGGCAGACCAGGGAGGGCCAGTGTAGACTCACCACCTAGTTGGACCAGGTGGAGTCATACAGGTGGAGTCTCGCCACGGTCACTGCATCCCCCAATAGCGGCAGGACGGGACCGTACGCCGCCTGAGTCAGGAGTAGGACAGGTGGCAAGCCCGCGCGGATGTCGGGTCACCACGCCGCGGCGTCAGGTGCCGACTTCACACCGCATATGCCCTTTGAGGCAGTCGGGCCTAGCTCATCCAAGGAGGCGAATGAGCAGATCTGCGCGGGAGTCGTACAGCTTCGCTGAGGCGGCTGGCAGCGACTTTTCGTCACGGCACCGAGATTACCTCGATGAGGTACGGGCCGATGATAGGAGCCTCAGGAGTTCCTTCGGGCATGAGGGCTCTGACCTCCCATTTACGCACGATGAAGGGCGCAATGAACGGATGAAGAGGATGATGGAACGGATCCTGCAGCAAAATCAACGGCAGGAAATGTCCAGTTCCAGGGGACTTTTGGATATATCCCCATCGTCAATGGGTAGCATGAGGCAGCCAGGAGAAGAGGATATCTTGGTACACCAACCAGTGGCACCGGAGGTTCCTCAGGAAGAACTTTTGGACATGGCAGCCAAGTTTGCGTTACCCGAATCATCGGGACAACCTCTCAAAACTAAACTGGCCGCTACCATTGATTTCCTCACCAACCACCAGCTACAGGATCAGGTCCTTGCGGAGGCCATGAATAGGTACAAGGCACCGAGTAATTGTAACTCACTCTATGAACCTATTGTAAACATGCCTATTTGTAGTAATATAAGCCCGGGCATAAGAGCACAGGAAGTAAAAATTACAGAAAATCCTAAAACTGCTCACATCTGGGATTACCGCTTTTGCGAGGTCGGTGGACGGGATGGACTTGAACACCAAACAGGAGGATGCTCTTGCATTATTATGTAACACGCAATACGAAATAAATGCGTTTCGAAAAAGTACCATCAAGCTCACGCTAAATCCCAAATTTGCAGGGCTATGCAGAGCATCTCCAACACCACCACCCAGACAACTATTCAGGGAAGACCTTCTGAAGCAGGTCAAGGATTTAGACAACCATGCCAAGACAGTGGGTCTTATGAGGTCGCACACCTTGACCAGACAAACGGCCAGGAAAACTCCATATTCCAGGCCACGGGGTCAAACCGGAAGGCCAGCAAGGACCTACATATCGGCGCCTCCAGATGTGAGTCAACGCCCACCATTCCTGGAGCTGCCCACAACGTCGGCAGCACCCGCTCTGCAGGTCGGGATAAAAACGCGGAAATCAGGGGAGCCCTGCGCAGTCAGGACCCGATTCTCCACCACGACTGACCATGGTGCCGTAAGTGGTAGGAGCACCGCGCAGGAGCAGGGTAGGTAAGACCCTGACTCCCTACCTCTGTCACTTAACCATAGCGACAGTGGAGCAAAGGTGCGTAACGTGTTATATTCTTGGCACGTTCTCTCTCCCCAAATATGCAGGTCACCAGAGAGAGGACCAGGGGAAGTATCGCACAGCAGTCGGTAAACCCGCCATAAGAGCCGGGGTCGACTTCCACCGGAGCAGGCCACCAGATCATGAACCGGTGAAGGATTGAGGCCTGGGTCTATAGGACCACATATGCGGCCGGCACAGACTCAGCACCGAGGGAGCCTGCCTGGTTGCAGGTCAGTGTAGTCTCATCTCGGTCACCGCACCCCCTTTAGCGGCAGGACGTGACCGAACGACGCTTTGTCCCAAAGGAGGACACCGACTCAGCACCGAGGGAGCCTGCCTGGTTGCAGGTCGGTGTAGTCTCATCTCGGTCACCGCACCCCCTTTAGCGGCAGGACGTGACCGAACGACGCTTTGTCCCAAAGGAGGACACCGACTCAGCACCGAGGGAGCCTGCCTGGTTGCATGTCGGTGTAGTCTCATCTCGGTCACAGCACCCCCTTGTAGTGGAGGACGTGACCGAACGTCACCTTTGGAGGACAGGCGGCAAGCCCGCGCGGACGTCGGGGTACCACACTTCGCCGGCCGGGACCGACTCATCACCGCTATCATGTCTTATCAGACCAGCGGGCCACCTCCGTCTGGAAGACGGTGGACCAGCGGCAGGTCCGCGCGGAAGTCGCTTAGCCACGCAGGAATGGCAGGCAGCGACATCCTGTCTTGGCACCCTTGTTATCACCTCGTCGAGGTGTGGGGCAATGACAGAAGCCTCAGAGATTCTCCAGAACCTGAGGAAGTCGACTTATTGTCCGCAGATGCGGCAGTGGTCGCATGGCTCGGATGGAGCGCATGATGGAGCGTATCCTAGAGCACAGTCTCTGCAGCTGGACCAGATGTCCTCCAGTTCTGGAGGAACCTGTAGTACCTGAGGAAACCCAGGAGAAACTGCAGAATGTGGTCTCCAAGTGTGGCGATGGACGAGTTCTCGCTACATTGGGGGAAATGGATTTCTATGCTTTCCCCATTCTGCCTCATCAGACAGGTGTTGCAGAAAACGTACCCAGGTCTGGAACATACAGGACCATGGACGTCATATAGATCGTGCAGAGAAAGTCCACTGGGAAGCACTACCTCACCTACACAGGATATGAGAGGTTTTTGTAGTCGGACCAAGACCACCTACATATCTGCTACGATCTCCAATGTGCTGGCATCCTCACAGGTCTTCATTATGATGAGCCCTCAGTTACAGTGCTGCATACAGTGCCTATAGTGCACTGTCATCCTAGCTCAACATTGGAGTGGGATCTCACCAGCTGGTATCCAAACTACGAGGGATATGTTCTATCCATCCCTTCCCGACCACAATATAATATCTGAGAAATAAGGGTGGTGTTGACCCTACTCAGGAGGTGGTCGCTTATGATGGAGGTACCACTGGACTTACTCACCTTTAAAAGTGGTGATGGCAATAGCACTGAATCCAGCACAATGGGTCCAGACTCTGCAGGAATTAAACCTGGATAGAATGATCGACCCATAAAAAAGTAACTTCTTTATGAAAGAGTTACTTAAATTATACAGCCCTGCGACTACAGGTCTGGAAATGGCCATCAGGAATATGGAGGCGGATCTGTTGTCAGCCATGGAAACCCACGTCATAGGGTAACGGTGCAGACTATCTCCAGATGGCTTAAGGTGGTATTCGATGCAACAGGTAAGACACTAAACATTTTGAAATGTCATTCTACCAAGGCTGCATCCACATCAGGAACAAGGACCATGGAGGTGTTCATGGAGCATGTCCTCACGATAGCGGGCTGGGCCAATGAAACTACATTTCAGTGGTTTCATAACTAACCTGTGGCCGTTTCCCGCAACGTTACGCACGTTAAGTGCTGTCCCTAAACGTCTGTCCCCGTGTTCAGGGGTTTATTGTTGTATTAATAATAATGTTATTATTTTTCAGCTTGTTCAAGTCTGAAATACCTTAACATACTTCCTCCATCAGTATTACGGCAGTGTGTGAGCATGGACGTGGTCCAGGGCGTGTAATCACAGAGCTTTGAAGTCTTCACGAAGTCACTCATGTGACTCCGAAATGAAATAGTAAGATTAAACGAGAACTTACCAGTTTGAAGTTTGATCTTTATTTTATGAGGAGTTGCGATGAGGGATTTCGTGCCCTCCGCTCCCAACCCTCTACCATAAGATCAACTGGTATATAGAGTCTCTTCAATCTTACTATAACAAGTCATTTCTGTTGTTGGTTCTGTGATTCCACACCGCTGCTTTGAAGAATGTCGTGCATGCGTGCTGGCGGGTTCTTCACAAAATCCCTCATCGCAACTTCTCATAAAATAAAGATCAAACTTGAAACTGGTAAGTTCTCGTTTAATCTTACTATTTTATATACTTCTATCAGTTCTCCCCTCAACCTCCAGTTCTACAAAGAAAATTATCCCAATCAGTCCAACCTATCCTTGTCATTAATACCACCTGGTTCAGGCAGACTTTGAACAATTAGACTCCGCTACCCTGGTAAAATGAATGCAATCACAAATCTTATCCATGCCCCTCATGATTTAATAAACCTCTGTAAGGTCACCCCTTAGCCTCCTTCACTCCAAGAAAAAACAACCCTGACCTATCCAGGCTCTCCTTATATCTCGGACCTTCCTGTCCCAGCAACATCCTTGTGAAACATCTGTAGCCTCTCTAGCTTAGTCACATCCGTCCTGTAGCATCTGTGCACCATGCGGTCTCACCAATGCTCTATACAGATGTTACATGGTGTCCCAACACTTGTACAAGAGTGGTCTCCAGCACTTTGTCCACCCGAGTCGTCATATTCAGGGAAGTGTGTATTTGTACCCCAAGGTCTCTCTATTCTACAACACACTGTAAATGACAGGGCCTTGGCGACTATGTCTTGCCCTGGTTTACCTTCACTAAAGGCTATACTCCCACTTGTCGGTGTAAACTTTCAGCTTCCATTCCTTTCTCCACTTTCCCAGTTGATCTAGATCTTGTTGTAACCTTCAATAAACATCTTCACTGTCCATCACAACAACAATTTTCGTATCATCCACAAGCTCATGCCACCTATGTTCTCATCCAAATTGTCAATGTATAAGACAAGCAGGGGACCCAGCACCAGTCCCTGTAGCACACCACTGGTCACTGGATTCCAATCTGAAACACAACCCTCCACTCCAACCCTCTGACCCAGACCACCAAGCCAATGTTATATCTGTAGATGATATGTGTGTATACCTTTAAATATAGTGACATATCTATAGTGACACCACTAACCATTCCCCTTACCATTCAGTATAATTGTGACCTTCCCATCCTTGCCGCTCTCTCTGTACAGACCACGTACAGCTAGGGGTGCGATGTATTTGACTAGTGAATAAAATAGTAGTAAAGACTTTGTGTGTAAGAGGCAATTCTTTACACGGTGTCAGGTGGGATAAACGACAACGTTCCAGCAACCCCTTTGCACTGCGGACCGCGCGCTCAGCCAGTCCGTTGTTCTGCGGGTATTCGGGGCTGCTGGTATAGTGGCGGAAATTCCAGCTGTCAGCGAAATCCCGGAACTCAGCGCTGATGAACTGGCTGCCATTGTCCGACTGCAGGCTGGCCGGGGATCCGAAGGTCGCGAAGTGGCGGCGCAGCTTCTCGATGACAGCAGATGATGTGAGCGAGTGCAGCTGGTCAACCTCGAACCAGCTGGAGTAGGAGTCGACAACCACCAGGAAGTTGTTTCCACACCACTCGAAGATGTCAGTTGCCACTGCAGACCAGGGGAGCTCGGGGGCAGGCTGTTGCATGAGGGGCTGTCGCTGCTGGTGCGGAGCGAGGCTGTTGCAAGTCGGACAGGAGGAAACCCTCTCACAGATGTATTGAGCCATGTCAGGCCAGTAGAACTGGCTCTGAGCATTGCACAGAGTGGCCTCAGCCCCGGGATGGCCACGGTGTGCGGTTTGAAAGTAGTGGTCGTGCAGCGTAGAGGGCACCATCGCCTTGTGCCCCTTCACAATTACTCCATCATGCAGCACGAGCTCATCACGAACCAGGAAATAAGGCACTGCCCCAGCCGGCAGGGCAGAACGGCGGTCCGGCCAGCCCCGCCCGATCACCGCGGCAAGCTGTTGTAGGGAAGAGTCCTCAGCAGTGTGCTGGACTAGGGACTTCATCTGTTTAGAAGGCACGAAATTAACGTTGAGAACCATCAGGTCAGACACCTCATTGGGGTGACGTTCGGTGGATGCGAGTGGCGCCCGTGACAGCGTGTCGGCAACGAACATGTCTTTGCCCTTGCGATAAACCACTGTAAATGTGAATCGTTGGAGCTGAAGCATCATGCGCTGTAGTCTGGAGGAGGCGACGTGTATGGGCTTGTTGAGGATAGTAACCAGAGGCTGATGGTCCATCTCAATGGAAAAACAGCTGCTCAAAATATAGTCCTTGAACTTAGAGCAGGCAAAGACGACCGCCAGCAGTTCCTTTTCGATCTGGGCATAACGCTGTTCGGCGGGAGTCATCGTTCGGGACGCGTAAGACACGGGCATTTGCAGGCCGTTGTGCAGTTGCAGACAAGCGGCCCCTAGGCCGAACTTGGAAGCATCGCAAGTGCGAACAATGGGGCACTTGAGGTCGAAATACTTCAACGTCGGGGTGCTGACCAATCTGGACTTGAGAATGTCAAAAGCTTTCTGGTGTTGCAGGAACCAGGCCCAGGCAGTGTCTTTTTTGACCAGGTCCCTTAAGGGTGCGCTCAGTTCGCTCAGGTCTGGGATGAACTTCCCCAGGTAATTGACCATGCCCAGGAAACGTTGTAGACCAGGCACATCAGTTGGCGCTGACATCTCGGAGATAGCGGACGTTTTCTGCGGGTCGAGCTTCAGCCCCGATGCCGTGAAGACGTGCCCCACATAGGTGACTTCTGGGACGCGGAAACGGCACTTCTTTGATTGATTTCTCGTGCCCGTTCCAGAACTCGGCTGAGGTTGAAATCGTGCTTGGCGACATCCTTCCCGTAGACCAGGATGTCGTCAACTATGATGGCACACGGGAGCCCGGCAAACAGTTGTTCAATTGTCCTTTGGAATACCTCGCTGGCAGAGTTGATCCCGAATGGCATGCGGAGAAAGCGGAACCTGCCAAAGGGTGTGCTGAAAGTTGTCAGGTATGAAGACTGCTCGTCGAGTGGTATCTGCCAGAACGAGCTCTTGGCATCGAGAACCGAAAACACAGTGGCCGGACCGACCTGTGCAGCAACGTCCTCAACTCTCCACTGCAAGGTAATGAAGGCCTCTCGGCCCCTCTCTTTCTTTCTGCTAGACAGCAAATGCACGCACCTGCTGGGCATCCGGGCATGCCAGGACCTCGGCCTGGTCAACTTCCACTGTGACATTCGCCTGGTGCAGTCGCCCCTGGACCCGCTAGCCGAGTATCCAGACCGTTTCAATGATGAGCTGGGCAGGCTCCCCTGCAGCTACAAGATCGCTCTCGATTCGGACATCGAGCCCGTCATCCACCCGCCTCACCGGGTCTCCTTCGCGATGAAGGACCAAGTCGAGTCTACGCCCCGCGACCATGCCATGGGCTCCCCGGCGCAGCGCCTTATGTCTCGCATCACGAGGCCTCCGATCCCGGTGACCCAGCAGTCGCTCGAACCCTCCATCCTTGAACCTGCCGCGGTCCGGAAGCGCATTGCCCAGACAAGATATCCAGAAGCGCTTCCATGACAAGTCCTGCCGTGCCCTTTCACCTCTCTTCCCTGGCCAGATCATCCACATGCGATCGCCCTCTGGCCACTCCAGGCTCGCTAATGTCGTAGGCTCTGCTGGTTCCCCACGTTCATACCTGGTTGACCACGATGGGACAATCTATCGGAGGTCCCGACAACACCTCCGGCTTGTGAACGAGCCTCGTCCTCCACCCGCTGCCCCGTATGCCCCCCACCCCCACCGTGCCAATGACAACGATGCTGCCTCCGTCCGTGCCTGCACGTCCTTCCCAGCCTTGTTCACCCAAGGCTCATCCACCCTCCCCTGTGCGTCCACCCGCTGCGGTCCCTGTTTCTCCGCCTTCTCCATCCTCCCCATCTCCCCGTGGATCCCCTGTCATGGTTGTTCCTCCTGCCCTGGCGCCGACCCCTTTAGTTCCCATCGAGGGGGGAAATGGCGAGGTACGGACCTGGTCAGGCCGCCTTGTCAAGCCGCCCGACCGTTATGGTGATTTTGTGTGATTGATGCTTCCTGTGTAACTGCTGTTTAAATGCCCTTAGCGTATGAGACGTGGTCGCCCTGTCACAACCCTATAGCTTCTTTGTAGAGGAAGGATGTAGATGAAATGTGTGTATACCTTTAAATATAGTGACATATCCACCACTAACCACTCCCCTTACCATCCAGTATAATTGTGACCTTCCCACCCTTGCCGCTCTCTCTAGCATCCGTGACAGACCACGTACAGCTAGGGCTGTGATGTATTTGACTAGTGAATAAAATAGTAGTAAAGACTCTGTGTGTAAGAGACAATTCTTTACAATTTCCACCTGTCCAGCTCACCCTGGATCCCATGTGATCTCATCTTCCTGATCTATCTAAAATACGGAACCAAGACAAAGGCCTTGTTAAAGTCCATGGAAACATCTGCTTCGCTGATTACATTATCATCTTGGTCGCCTCTCCTTTTAGCCTTTAGATTTACAGATACAGTGTGGAAACTGGCCTTTCGGCCCATCAAGTCCATGCAGACCCTGTACTCTCACACTACCTGACACACGAGGTTCAATTTACAATTTTACCGAAGCCAATTAACCTACAAACCTGTACATCTTTGAAGTGTGGGAAGAAACAAGAGCACCAGGAGAAAACCCATGTGGTCACAGGGAGATGGCACAAACTCCGTACAGACAGTTATGGTACAGTCAGGATCGAACGCAGGTCTCTGCCGCTGTAAGGCAGCAGCTCTACCGCTACTTCACTGTGCCATCCCAGCACTTCAAGAAGCTTATTACAAAATGTGAGACACGGTTTACCATGTTGACCACCTTCATCAGTCCATCACTTTACGCCAAGCCCAAGGCATTGTTATGGGCACCCACATGGGCCCCAGTTATGCCTGCCTCTTTGTAGGCTACGTTGAACAATCCCTGTACAGGCATACACTGGCGCTATCCCTGAACTCTATCTCTGTTACATTGGTGACTGCATCGGTGCTACCTCCTGCACCCGTGCAGAATTCATGGACTTCATCAACTTCACGACCAATTTTCATGCTGCACTCAAATTTACTTGGACCAGCTACGACATCTCCCTGTCCTTTCTTGATCTCACAGTCTCCATCATAGGAAATAGACAATTGACCTCCGCAACTCCCTGGTTAACTCATACCTTCCCACCCAAACCACCCTCTCCCCAGGTACCTTCCTCTGCAACTTCAAAAGATGCAACACCTGTCACTGTACCTCCTCCCTTGACTCTGTCCAGGAACCTCTACAGTCCTTTCAGGTTAAGCAGAGGTTCACTTGCACCTCCTCCAACCTCATCTACGATATACATTGTTCAAGATGTGGACTCTTATACATTGGCGAGACCAAACGCAGACTGGGCAATCGTTTAGCGGAACACCTTCGCTCAGCCCGCCTGAACCTACCTGATCTCCCGGTTGTTTACCTTAGTTTTGTTTATAGATACTGCGCGGAAACAAGCCCTTCGGCCACCGGGTCCGCGCCGACCAGTGATCCCCGCACATTAGCACCATTCTACACCCACTAGGGACAATTTTTACATTCACCAAACCAAATAACCTGCAAACCTGCACATCTTTGGAGTGTCAGAGCAAACCGAAGATCTCAGAGAAAACCCATCAGGTCTCGGGGAGAACGTACAAACTCCGTACAGACAGCACCGGTAGTCGGGATCAAACCCGGGTCAAACCCAAGTGCTGTAAGGCAGCAACTCTACCGATGTGCCACTGTGCCGCCAACTTGTTGCTGGACACTTTAATTCTCCTTCCCATTCCTACATAGACCTTTCTGTCCTCAGTCTCCTCCATTGTCAGAGTGAGGCTAAACGCAAATAGGAGGATCAGCATTTCATATTTTGCTTGGGCAGCTTACATCCCAGTGATGTGAACATTGATTTCTCTCACTACCGGTAGCCCTGGCATTCCCTCTCCCTCTATCCCTCCCCCACCGATATCGCAGTGGCTTCTCATTTTCACCCTGCAAACAGTTAACAAGGGCCTGTTTCCTTCATCATCCTTACTTTTTGCATATCTTTCATTCATTGTTCTTTATCTCTCCAGATCACTGTCTATATCTCTCGTTTCCCTTATCCCTAACCAGTCTGAAGTGTCTTGACCCAAAACGTCACACATTCCTTCTCTCCAGAGAAGCTGCCTGTCCCGCTGAGTCCCCCTGTCTAACGGTGCAAGTTCACCCACGAGTGATCCCGAGTTAAAAACAAATCAAACTTGTGGTAATCACGTAGAATTAACGTAGCGGGAACGTCAGATCTCGTGGACGTAACTTAGCGACTCGTAACGCTAACGGCAGGTACTTGAGAAACTTCGCAACGACCTGGTTGCCCGAAATACAGTCTGCGGAGCGATGAAAAAACCGGGATGAGAAATGTACTAACCGTCAGCCTTTGTATTGAAAAATCCCAAAACTCTGCTTCAGTGAGTTTAAAAAAGTACATTAGACAAGAAACCTTTACAAATAGCGAAGCTTCGCGTATTTCCTCATTTCTGAGTTTGAGGAGGAGGTGACAGTCCTTCAGGTGTTTTTACCATTCATTTCTCATCGAGTCATGGGTTCATACAACACAGCAGGTGTTGCGGGGAGCATTCATACAACACAGCAGCGTGCAGGGAGCGAAAGGGAGCACTTGGGGGCAACTGCATAAAATAGTACCGGAGGTTAGAATCAAACCCGGGTCCCTGGAGCAGTGACACACGCTGCTCAAGTGAATGTATAATGAAATGAATGAGGATAGACAATAATTAGAATAATTGAACTCACCAAAAGGGGTAGATTTCACGTGAACAACAAGCGGAATAGAGGGCATCTGATGATTTTTCTCTCAACCCAGTAAGTACTGTAGTCGTAATCTGAGAATTGAATTGAATTGAATTGAATTGAATACCTTTATTGTCATTCAGACCTTTCGGTCTGAACGAAATTTCGTGCCTGCAGTCATACATATATAAAAAACAACAATACAATACCACATAATAAACACAAAACTAACATCCACCACAGTGAGCTCACCAAACACCTCCTCACTGTGGTGGAAGGCAAAAGTCTTAGGGTCTCAGTCTTTTCTCCCCTCCTTATTCTCCCTCTGCGCTGAGGGGATCCAGGCCGCCGCCACCGCTAACGCCGGAACGCCGGAACACCACCACAGGGCCCACCGCCGGAACGTCGCTGGAGCACCGCAGCTCCCGAAAACCAGGCCGCCGCTGGAGCACCGCAGCTCCCGACACCCAGGCCACCGCTGGAGCACCGCAGCTCCCGACATCCAGGCCGTTGCTGGAGCACCGCAGCTCCCGACATCCAGGCCGTTGCTGGAGCACCGCAGCTCCCGACACCCAGGCCACCGCTGGAGCACCGCAGCTCCCGACATCCAAGCCGCCGCCGGAGCACCGCAGCTCCCGACATCCAAGCCGCCGCTGGAGCACCGCAGCTCCCGACATCCAAGCCGCCGCTGGAGCATCGCAGCTCAGAGGGAGCCAGGCCGCCGCTGGAGCACCGCAGCTCCCGACACCCAGGCCGCCGCTGGAGCACCGCAGCTCAGAGGGAGCCAGGCCGCCGCTGGAGCACTGCAGCTCCCGAAGCCCAGGCCGCCGCCGGAAGCCAGGTCGCCGCTGAAGCTCTGAAGGCCGTGCCGCCGCCGCTGGAAGCTGGAAGGCCGTCACCAGGGCCTCAGCACAGACGGAGACGGTGTCGGGGGACACGACAGGAAAAGTCGCATCCCCCCGAAGGGAGAGACTAAAACCCCGTTTCTCCCACCCTCCCCCTCCCCCCCCACACACATACACAACCCGACAAACCAAAAATAAACACCAAAAACAGGGACGAGGACAAAAATAAAATAAAAGACAGACGGACTGCAGGTGAGCCGCAGCTGACAAGCAACGCCGCCACTCCGAGAACGCAACAGAGGCATGTTTACAAAGTATATGGGCCAGAACTCGAATTACGGTCAGGACGGCTATGGTTGGAATGGACATGGTGGGCGGAGGAGCCTGTTTCTGTGTTGTATGAACCCATGACTCGATGAGAAATGAATGGAAAAAACACCTGAAGGATTGTGAGATAATGATCATGAATGACCTTTAATGGAAAGTCCACACATACAGATAGACAGCCAAGAAGAACTTCATATCTACACTCAGATGGACTGGCAAATGGAGGAGATAGGAGTTGGGGAAAGAGAGGAAAAGCCCAAGAGAAATACAGGGAAAGAGGTATTGGAAAAGACAGATGCTGGAATCCTGAAACACACGTCAAAACATTTAAAAGGTATAAACACATAGCAAAAAGGTGCAGGAGTAGGCCATTTGGCCCTTCGAGCCTACATTGCAATTCAATATGATCATGGCTGATCATCCAAAATCAGTACCCCGTTTCTGCTTTCTCCCCATATCCCTTGATTCTGTAACCCTAAGAAATTTAAACATGGGAGGATTTTTATAGTGTAAAAAAACTGCATGACGTCATTTTTACCATGTGATGATTTTTCCACACGTCGGTAGTTGTTGTTGGCTCAAGAGTAACTCGGGAGAGGAACTTGGTAACTCAGGAGAGGAACTTGGTACATCGCAGAAATGAGAAGTAAACGGCAAACTTAGACATACACGTGGGAACTCATTTAAACTCGTGAACATAAACTTGGAATGTCGTAGAAAACCACGAGTTTGATTTTTTCTTTCACTCGGGATCACTCGTGGGTGGGTCTTGTTCTTGGTTCTTGGTTTCTTGGTCTTCCAAAATATTCCAAATGCAATTTAAACTGGAGGTGGTGGAGGGAGGACATAAGCCAGGAAGGGTTTATGGGAAGAAAGTGCTACCTTAAATTTAGTTGCATCTGGTTGGGTAACTATAGTAGGGTGGAGATTATTCCATGCTTTAATTGTGCGGGAGAAGAACAAATTGCTGTACACATCTGTCTTGGTAGCTGGAATCACAAATTGGATCAAATGCCCTCGTCTGCTCCTAATTGGTTTGGGTTTAGTGTGGGTCTTGTAATCTATATCGAGCTGACCATTTAACATTTTGTAAAAAAAAGGTCAAACGGTGAGCTTCATGTCTGTCTTGGAGAGGGTTCTACCCCAGAGAATTCAGAGGTTTGGTAACACTGGCTTCTCTCTCATACAGTGGCTTGCAAAAGTTTTCATACCCGTTGAACTTTTCCACATTTTGTCACGTTACAACCACAAAGGTAAATGTATTTTATTGGGATTTTATGTGATACTTTATGTGCAAAGGTATTCAGCCCCCTTTACTCTGATACCCCTAAATAAAATCCAGTGCAACCAATTGCCTTCAGAAGTCACCTAATTAGTAAATAGAGTCCACTTGTGTGTAATCTAATTTCAATATAATTACAGCTGTTCTGTGAAGGCCTCAGAGGTTTGTTAGAGAACATTAGTGAACAAACATCATCATGAAGCCCAAGGAACACACCGGACAGGTCACAGATAAAGTTGTGGAGAAGTTTAAAGCGGGGTTAGGTTATAAAAAAATATCCCAAGCTTTGAACATCTCACGGAGCACTGTTCAATCCATCATCCGAAAATGGAAAGAGTATGGCACAACTGCAAACCTACCAAGACATGGCTGTCCACCTAAACTGACAGGCCAGGCAAGGAGAGCATTGATCAGAGAAGCAGCCAAGAGGCCCATGGTAACTCTGGAGGAGCTGCAGAGATCCACAGCTCAGGTGGGAGAATCTGTCCACAGGACAACTATTAGTCGTGCACTCCACAAATCGGGCCTTTGAATCGTTCGATGGAAGCAATATTTTTATTTGTGTATGGGTCCCAAGCTGCAACTGCGTAGTCCAAATGAGGTCTAACGAGGGTGAAGTATAGCTTCTCCTTGACAGAAGTTGAACAATGATGAAAGTTGCGTCTCAGAAAATTTAGGACACCTTTTACTTTCACCGTTGCATGATGTGTCTGACCATTCCAACTCAGATCATTCTGCAATTTGATCCCAAGATACTTGGTTTGTTTGGATTCTTCAAGGGTGGCACCAAGTATATTGTAAGATGTTTCGCCTGGATTCCTCTTTCTGGTCACATGCATGGTTTCACATTTGGACGGGTTGAACAGCATGCCCCATTGTTGTGACCACTCAACCATAGTATCGAGATCCTTTTGGAGAGCATCTTCATCATCAGCTGACTTAATTGGACGGTACAGCAAACATTCATCAGCAAATAGTCTGGTCGTGCTTGCGATGTTTTCATGGATGTCATTTATGTAAAGCAAAAACAGATGTGGACCAAGTACTGTGCCCTGAGGTGTACCACTCAACACTGGATGCAAATTGGAGCTCTTTCCATTCACACACACACACTGAAGGCGTTTTGTCAGGAAAGTGGAAATCCATCATTTTGTGTTGGAACAAATACCATAGAAGTCAAACTTCCAAAGCAGTCTCTGGTGTGGGATGACATCAAATGCTTTACTAAAGTCCAGCACTACTAAATCCATGATGACGTTACCATCAAGGTGCTTGGCCAGGCCATTTGTTGTCAGGATAAGCTGAGACTCACATGATCTATGCCTCCTAAATGCATGTTGGTTGTCAGCAAGAATGTTATGTTTCCTCACGTGTCGCATCAGATTACTATCAATTTAATGCTCCAGCAATTTACAGCAAGTACTTGTTCCTGAAACAGGGCGATAATTTGCTGGGTTGGTGGTTGAACCCTTCTTAAAGAGAGGAGTGATGTTAGCCTTCCTCCGATCCAGCGGAACATCACCTGAGTCAAGCGATTGTTGAAAAATGAACTGCAAAACTGGAGCCAGTTCTTCGGCTGCGATCTTGAGGGCTTGATTCTGTATCTGATCTGGTCCAATTGCTTTTGTGGTATTAATGTTGAGCAATAACTTCTTGACACCTTCAACCTCAATGTTAATAGCAGGCATATCAGCATACGGCCTGGGCGGTAGAACTGGAAATGATGAAGGCTCCGTATCTTCCCGGGTGAAAACGTGTTGGAATTGGTTTGCAAGAGCTTCTGCTTTCACCTGGTCCTCAGTGATCAGACAGTTGTTCACTTTAAGCATCTGGACACCAGTGTTGTCTGTCCGTCTGGATTTCACATATCTCCAAAAAGCCTTGGGTTGTTCTCCCCCAAGAATAGAAGAAACATGTTGTCTATGAGCACTCCTAATAGCACGATCGACTTGCTTTCGCACTCTAGTAAAATTGTCCCAGTCCAGTTTTGTACTTTTTTTGGCACGGATATAAAACTTCTCTTTCTTACTGCAGAGACGTTTCAGTTTTGCCGAAAACCAAGGAGGACGCATACAGCCCTTAATGGGTTTTTGAGGAACATGATTTGTAACAATGTCATTTAAAGAGTTTCTCATCCACAACCAGTTGTCTTTTATGGATCTTTTATCTGGTTGCAGGTTGAAGAAATCTTTTCCTTAGTTTTTTTGCAAAGACTTTAAATTCCTCGCTGTTCACTTTTTTCCAGAGGGAAATTTTACGCGGTGGTTTTGAAGGAACTTTAAGCTTTGTGTGCAGTTTTGGTTGGATAATATAATGATCGCCACGGTGAAACTTCCGAAATTAAATCTGGGTGTGAAGTGAACAATAAATTGAAAGTATTTTCGGAGCCACTTGTCTCATCACGATTGGTAGGGAAAGTGACTTTATGGGACAGGTGATTCTCCAGAGTAAGGTCAGCTAGAGCTTCCTGGAGAGCCCCTTTTGGTTCGCTTTGTGTGCCGTCAGACCAATCTACACCTGGGACATTGAAATCGTTCCCCCGGATGATAAGTGGAGAGCGTGACGAGGCGTTAATTTTGGAGATGTTTGATCCAAGATCTAAAGGAGGCTCCATTTTTATTTCAGGTGGTCGGCAAAAGCTTCCTTTCTATAACGACTGACCCTCGAGTGTAGCTTGCCACCAGGTTTGCTCAGAGTCGCTGGCTAAGTCTGTTCTTTCAAAACAAGGAATGTTATTGTTAACTCCGATGAAGACACCACCTCCTTGCGAGTTTCTGTCCTTTCTAAAAATTTGGAGGAGAGGAGGGAAAATCTCAGCAGATTTGATTGATGGGCCCAGCCAAGATTCAGACCCGACGAGGATATCATGGTTTTCAGTTTCTATAAATGAATTGATCACAGCACATTTTCCTCTTATACTGCGGCAATTTATAACAGCGATTTTGATCCCATGTTCATTGCTGACATCATTGCGATCAATATCTTTGTTGGTACCATGAATCTCCTTTTGAGCATCACCTTTACACGCATTTCTTTGTCCATTAACGTTGACGGGTGTGATAATTGGTGTAGGGGGAGGATGGAGGATTGTCATCATCAGGGGTATTACTTTTACCATCTTTCCCAACAACAGTCCAGCCATCCTGTGTCTTTGCACATTTCAGCAGAGGGTTGAATGTTGGTGTTGCTTTGGATGTCGTTCCACAAGGCCACCCAGGAGCAGCACAAATTGGGCTGGGTGATCTTAAATTCTCATGATTCCATACGTCACAATCAGGGTCATCACTCAGAGATATGAGACTTTCAAATGAATTGCTCAAGTTGAGCATACTTTTAAGGTCGCTTGATGAGTCAAAGTCATGAGCTAGCAAGGTTGATGACATCGCACAATGGACATAGCCAGATGGCATTTGGATTTTTGGAGTGAAAACCAAAAGTGTCATTTGACACATTGGAGCAGTTCAGGTGAAACCAACTTGTGCACATCGAGCACTGAATGCCAGAATCTTTAACAACAAATGAGCAAAAACCACACGGGTACTTTGGTTTACGTCCATGGTGCTGACCTTTTGGGCCAGGGTTGAGGTTGATGGCCCCAGCCAGTAAATTAACAATAATGAACAATGCTTGGCGACCTCTAGGGTAGCCTAGAAAGGGGGTAGCTGAGTGTTGCGACCCATTTCACGAAACGTACATCTTCTGGACACTATGTTTTGACGGACAATGGTCCCATTCATGGAAAATCCTCAATCCAAGTTGGGAGAAGGCAATCAACAGAACCAAATACAACACTGGTGTTGATGTGTTTTGTATTCTTCCAAATCCAAGGATGGTACTAATTCAATCTTCGATTTAAGAAATCCAATATGGCACGAGCGAGGTTACAGTATTCTATGCCGCATATTGCATTTGGGCTGGGTGGCAGGAAAATCTTCAAGGTTAAAAACAGCTAAAAGCAGTAAGTTACCAGAAATGATCACAAAATTGGTCTCGGCTGGTAGCACTAAATGCACGAAGACAGGATAAACGCTGCTTTACTAGTTTAAAAAGAAAGTCACGATAAGATTGGTCTCGTTTGGTAGCACAGAGATTTCCTTGCTCGACAAAAGATTTTAAAAGACTAAAAACCCCGCTTTACTAGTTTAAAAATCGCGATAAATGATAAAACTAAATAGGACACGGGAGGGAATAATAAACGTCCTCCCTTGATGCTGTTAAAAGTTCTCAGGTCATCCCTGTGTAACGGCCAAGGCCGGAGCGGCCCGGTGGACAACAACAGTCAGCGCGGGCCCTGTCTTGGCCGAAGTGTACGGGTGGTCGGTGAAAGTAAGTTGCCGTCGTCGGGCCTTAGTTTACCGCCGCTGTTGTTTTTGACCACAGGGGGCTGCTGCGTTCGCGGTGCTGCGATCACGGTGCTGTTCTACGCTGGGAGCCTGTCGACCGGGACTGCAGACAGAGGCCTTTATCGCGAGTAGAAGCCGGGTCGGACGAAGCAGCTGACGGTGCCCGCGTCTGGGGCCCGGTTCAGCACTATGGAGGAGCGAGGTGGGGTATAAAGGCGGTGAGGCAGCGGTGGCCGTCTCTCTCCCGTCTCTCTCCAGGCAGTGATGGCTGCCGGTGCCCCTTCGGTCCGGGGTTGCCCTGGATGTCTTCACTGTTATGAAGAAGGGTCACACGCTTATCTCACCATGGACTCGCACCGTGAGACAGGGCTATTACTCCAGCTTTTTGTGTTTATCTTTGGAGTTTAATGCAGATAGGTTCCATTCCCCCTCACAATGGTCCTCCACGCTCTCATCAATCATGGGTCACCGCCGCCGCGAGGCTTCACTGCCGCTGAGGCCCCATCATCACGAGGCTTCACCGCTGCTGCCGCTTCACCGCCGCTGAGGCCTCACCGCTGTCGATGCCCCACTTCACGCTTCCGTGGAGCCGACCCAGGTCACAGCCGTGGGATCCGACCTGGGCTTCTACGCGGCGATCCAGGATGCATCCAGACAGCGGCGCCTCGATAAACGCCTCCAGCAGCATTTCCAGCCCACCGCCATGGCCCATCAGGAAGCCTCTGGTCCATCGGGAAGTCTCTGGCCCGTCGGGAAGCCTCTGGCCAATCGGGAAGCCAGGTAAACCAGCATCTGTAGTTACCTTTTATTACATATGGAGTAGTGTGTTCAGTTTTGGTCACCCTGCTATGGAAAAGATAAGCTGGAAAGAGTGCAGAGAAGATTTACAATGATGTTGCCAGGACTTGAGGGGCTGAGCTTTAGGGATAGGTTGGTCAGGCTAGGACTTTATTCCTTGGAGTGCAGGTGGCTGAGAGGTGATCTTATGTTATGTGTAGGAAGGAACAGCAGATGCTGGTTTAAATCGAAGATGGACACACAAAGCTGGAGTAACTCAGCGGGACAGGCAGCATTTTTGGAGAGAAGGAATGGGTCAAGATCCTTCATCAGATCTTATGACAGGTGTATAAAACCATGAGTGGAATAGTTAGGATCAATGTGTAGTCTTTTACTCAGCGTAGGGGAATCAAAAACCAGAGGACATAAGGTTAAGATGAGAGGAGCAAGGTTTTACACAAACACTGAGGGGCAACATTTTCACCCCGAAGGTGGTGGATACATGAATGAGCTGCCAGAGGAGGTAGATGTGGCAGGTCCTATAACAACATTTAAAAGGCACTTGGACAGGTACAGGCCTTTATCAGTGCTATATGACCCCATGACTTGAACACTAAATGGCCATGGAAACTGTGTCGCTCTCCCCACCAACACGCACCCATTCACCACGCCCTCCTTGTTGACTAGTTTGCATCTGTTGCTTAATTTGCATCTGAAACATTTCACCAAATATTATTTGTTTCCTTGACGTAAAAAGCCTTTGTTCCCTGCCCTTGTGCTTCCTGTTAAATATACAGCAGATTTAATCCATGAAATACATCGATTGCAATCTGGAAAGTCTGCAGGAGCAAGAGTGAATTATTTAGAAATGACTACAGACTTTATCCCCGCACTCCTGCATCATCAAACGTGGCACCACTATCGCATCTAACTTCACCACCAATCCTGGGAACACATTCCAGACACCCACCACCCTCTGTGTAAAATCTAGTCCCACACCCTATTTAAACTTTCCTCCTCTCACCTTAAAGCTATGCCCCAAAGTGTTTGACATTGCTACCCTGGGAAAAAGATTCTCAGCGTCTACCCCAACAATGCCAATTTTATATACTTCTATCAGTTCTCCCCTCAACCTCCAGTACTCCAAAGAAAATTATCCCAATCAGTCCAACCTATCCTTGTCATTAATGCCACCTGGTTCTGGCAGACTTTGAACAATTGGACTCCTCCACCCTGGTAAAATGAATGCAATCACAAATCTTATCCATGCCCCTCATGATTTAATAAACCTCTGTAAGGTCACCCCTTAGCCTCCTTCACTCCAAGAAAAAACAACCCTGACCTATCCAGGCTCTCCTTATATCTTGTACCTTCCTGTCCCAGCAACATCCTTGTGAAACATCTGTAGCCTCTCTAGCTTAGTCACATCCGTCCTGTAGCATCTGCGCACCATGCGGTCTCACCAATGTTCTATACAGATGTTACATGGTGTCCCAACACTTGTACAAGAGTGGTCTCCAGCACTTTGTCCACCCGAGTCATCATATTCAGGGAAGTGTGTATTTGAACCCCAAGGTCTCTCTAGTCTACAACACATTGTAAATGACAGGGCCTTGGCGACTATGTCTTGCCCTGGTTTAACTTCACTAAAGGCTATACTCCCACTTGTCGGTGTAAACTTTCAGTTTCCGTTCCTTTCTCCACTTTCCCAGTTGATCTAGATCTTGTTGTAACCTTCAATAAACAACTTCACTGTCCATCACAACAACAATTTTCGTATCATCCACTAGCTCATGCCACCTATGTTCTCATCCAAATTGTCAATGTATAAGACAAGCAGGGGACCCAGCACCAGTCCCTGTAGCACACCACTGGTCACTGGATTCCAATCTGAAACACAACCCTCCACTCCAACCCTCTGACTCTGACCACCAAGCCAATGTTATATCCACCTGGCCAGCTCACCCTGGATCCCATGTGATAACATCTTCCTGATCTATCGACCATACGGAACCAAGACAAAGGCCTTGTTAAAGTCTATGAAGACATCTGCTTTGCTGACTACGTTTTCGTCTTGGTCGCCTCGCCCTTTGGCCCATCGAGTCCGTGCAGACCAGCGATCACCCTGTACTCTCACACTACCTGACACACGAGGTTGAATTTACAATTTTACCGAAACCAATTAACCTACAAACCTGTACATCTTTGGAGTGTGGGAAGAAACAAGAGCACCAGGAGAAAACCCATGCGGTCACAGGGGGATGGCACAAACTCCGTACAGACAGTTATGGTACAGTCAGGGTCGAACGCGGGTCTCTGGCGCTGTAAGGCAGCAGCTCTACCGCTACTTCACTGTGCCATCCCAGCACTTCAAGAAGCTTATTACAAAATGTGAGACACGACTTACCATGTTGACCACCTTCATCAGTCCATCACTTTACGCCAAGCCCGAGGCATAGTTATGGGCACCCACATGCGCCCCAGTTATGCCTGCCTCTTTGTAGGCTACGTTGAACAATCCCTGTACAGGCGTACACTGGCGCTCTCCCTGAACTCTATCTCTGTTACATTGATGACTGCATCGGTGCTACCTCCTGCACCCGTGCAGAAATCATGGACTTCATCAACCTCACGACCAATATTCATGCTGCATTGAAATTTACTTGGACCATCTACGACATCTCACTGTCCTTCCTTGATCTCAGTCTCCATCATAGGAAATAGACAATTGACCTCCGCAACCCCCTGCTTAACTCATACCTTCCCAACCAAACCACCCTCTCCCCAGGTACCTTCCCCTGCAACTGCAAAAGATGCAACACCTGTCACTGTACCTCCTCCCTTGACTCTGTCCAGGACCCCCTACAGCCCTTTCAGGTTAAGCAGAGGTTCACTTGCACCTCCTCCAACCTCATCTACGATATCCATTGTTCAAGATGTGGACTATTATACATTGGCGAGACCAAACGCAGACTGGGCAATCGTTTAGCGGAACACCTTCGCTCAGCCCGCCTGAACCTACCTGATCTCCCGGTTGTTTACCTTAGTTTAGTTTATAGATACTGCGCGGAAACAAACCCTTCGGCCACCGGGTCCACGCCGACCAGTGATCCCCGCACATTAGCACCATTCTACACCCACTAGGGACAATTTTTACATTCACCAAATCAATTAACCTGCAAACCTGCACGTCTTTGGAGTGTCAGAGCAAACCGAAGATCTCAGAGAAAACTCATCAGGTCTCGGGGAGAACGTACAAACTCCGTACAGACAGCACCGGTAGTCGGGATCGAACCCGGGTCAAACCCAAGTGCTGTAAGGCAGCAACTCCACTAATGTGCCACTGTGCCGCCAACTTGTTGCTGGACACTTTAATTCTACTTCCCATTCCTACATAGACCTTTCTGTCCTCAGTCTCCTCCATTGTCAGAGTGAGGCTAAACGCAAATAGGAGGATCAGCATTTCATATTTCGCTTGGGCAGCTTACATCCCAGTGGTATGAACATTGATTTCTCTCACTACCGGTAGCCCTGGCATTCCCTCTCCCTCTATCCCTCCCCCACCCATATCGCAGTAGCTTCTCGTTTTCAACCTGCAAACAGTTAACAATGGCCTGTTTCCTTTATCATCATTACTTTTTGCATATCTTTCATTCATTGTTCTTTATCTCTACACATCACTGTCTATATCTCACGTTTCCCTTATCCCTAACCAGTCTGAAGTGCCTTGACCCAAAACGTCACACATTCCTTCTCTCCAGAGAAGCTGCCCGTCCCACTGAGTTAAACCCCTGTCTAACGGTGCAAGTTCACCCACGAGTGATCCCGAGTTAAAAACAAATCAAACTCGTGGTAATCACGTAGAATTAACGTAGCGGGAACGTCGGAACTCGTGGACGTAACTTAGCGACTCGTAACGCTAACGGCAGGTACTCTGGAAACGCGTTAACTCGTGAAAAACTTTCAACATGTTGAAAGCTTTCTTCGAGTCAAATATATTCTTGAAAAAAATTTGGATTATTTTAAGCTTGTTGTAATACCGTGGTAGCCCGTGTGTTTACAGTAGTGATTCGTGAGTTTACCGTAGGTTTGGCCTGAGTGCCAGAAGAGACATGTTGAAGATTAGTCAGATCTTAATGGAAACATTTACTGTCATCTAACAATTCATTTTCAGTGAGTAATGCCTTTCAATGATTGATGCCAGACCTTGAACAAATGCAGTTCAAATTGTCACCCGTTGCCTTAGCACAGCATGGCTTTTAGTATTACTAACTCCAAGGGAAGGGCACGGATCAGTTAGTGATGCAGCTCAATCAAACCAAACATTCAATGCAGGACAATGTTGAGTTGATGCAGCTTCATTGAGTTGTCCTGGTTTTCTTTGGAAAGCGAGTTAAGCCTTTCTCAGATGCAATCTTAATGTGGTTCTTATCCAGTTAAAGAGGCAAATGCAACAGGTTTGAGCAATTTTGGAAGGATTGTTTCTTGAAACAAACTGCTCTAAAGATTTGAAGGAAGGATTTGCAGATTCCCGGGGGGGTGGGGGGGGGGTGGGGGGGTTGGAGGGAATGCATTCCTGTTTGAATAAGTGTAGGAAGAAACTGCAGATGATGGTTTACACTGAAGCCAGGCACAAAAAGCTGGAATAGCTCAGCGGGCCATGCAGCATCGCTGAAAAAAAAGTCTCTTTCCGAAGCGTCGCCTATTCCTTTTCTCTGGAGATGCCGTCTGACCCGCTGAGTTACTCCAGATTTTTGTGTCCATCTCTTGTTGGAAGAAGATTATCTGAAAATAAAATGATCCACACCAAGTCTTTAAAATAAATCACCTATATGTGAAAAATCAACCAATTGCAAAACTCTGCCATCCGCAGTCACGGATAAAACAGTGCAGGATATGATAACGTGGCCAATGATACAGGTGTGAGGCGAGATCCCCGAAATACAGTCTGCCGAGCGATGAATAAACCGGGATGAGAAATGTACTAACCGTCAGCCTTTATATTGAAAAATCCCAAAAATCTGGTTCAGTGAGTTTAAAAAAGAACATTAGACAAGAAACCTTTACAAATAGTGAAGCTTCGCGTATGGCAGCGCACACACCTGGTGAAAATGTCTCAAAGGGCGGAAACAGGCCCTTCGGCCCACTGAGCCAGCCGTCAAACACTCATTTACCTCAAACTCATTTCTGCCCGCATTCACATCAATTTCCCACCTGAGCCCCATTCGACCACTCACCGACACATCGGGGGATGGTGACAGTCCTTCAGGTGTTTTTGCCATTCATTTCTCATCGAGTCATGGGTTCATACAACACAGCAGGTGTTGCGGGGAGCATTCATACAACACAGCAGCGTGCGGGGAGCGAAAGGGAGCACTTGGGGGCAACTGCATAAAATAGTACCGGAGGTTAGAATCAAACCCGGGTCCCTGGAGCAGTGACACACGCTGCTCAAGTGAACGTATAATGAAATGAATGCGGACAGACAATAATCAGATTAATTGAACTCATCAAAAGGCGTAGATTTAACGTGAACAACAAGCGGAATAGAGGGCATCTGATGATTTTTTTCTCAACCCAGTAAGTACTGTAGTCGTAATCTGAGAACGCGACGGAGGCATGTTTGCAAAGTATATGGGCCAGAACTCAAATAACAGTCAGGACGGCTATGGTTGGAATGGACATGGTGGGCGGAGGAGCCTGTTTCTGTGTTGTATGAACCCATGACTCGATGAGAAATGAATGGAAAAAACACCTGAAGGATTGTGAGATAATGATCATGATTGACTTTTAATGGAAAGTCCACACATACAGATAGACAGCCAAGAAGAACTTCATATCTACACTCAGATGGACTGGCAGATGGAGGAGATAGCAGTTGGGGATAGAGAGGAAAACCCAAGGGAAATACAGGGAAAGGGATATTGGAAAAGACAGATGCTGGAATCCTGAAACGTATGTCAAAACATTTAAAAGGTATAAACACATAGCAAAAAGGTGCAGGAGTAGGCCATTTGGCCCTTCGAGCCAGCATTGCCATTCAATATGATCATGGCTGATCATCCAAAATCAGTACCCCGTTTCTGCTTTCTCCCCATATACCTTGATTCTGTAACTCTAAGAAATTTAAACATGGGAGGCTTTTTATAGTGTAAAAAAAACTGCATGACATCATTTTTACCATGTGATGATTTTTCCACACGTCGGTAGTCGTTGTTGGCTCAAGAGTAACTCGGGAGAGGAACTTGGTAACTCGGGAGAGGAACTTGGTACATCGCAGAAATGAGAGATAAACGGCAAACTTAGATATACACGTGGGAACTCATTTAAACTCGTGAACATAAACTTGGAATCTCGTAGAAAACCACGAGTTTGATTTTTTCTTTCAATCGGGATCACTCGTGGGTGGACTCGCACCGTGAGACAGGGCTATTACTCCAGCTTTTTGTGTCTATCTTTGGAGTTTAATGCAGATAGGTTCCATTCCAAATGTAGAGAGTCAAGTCAGGTCGCAAAACAACAGAACAGAACCAGTATTTACGTTAAAAAAAGAAGACACAACAGTATTTACGCCCTGGTGAGATCAGAGTTTACAGTCCTGATGGCCTGTGGAAAGAAACTCTGTCTCATCCTCTCTGTTTTCTCAGCGTGACCGCAGAGGCGCTTGCCCGAATGAAGCAGCTGGAACAGTCCGTTGCTGGGGTGGGAGGGGTCCTTCATGATCTTGCTGGCTCTGGATCTGCACCCCCTGGTGAAAAGGTCCTGCGGGGGGGGGGGGGGGAGTGTAGTTCTCGTGGTGCGTTAAAGTAGGGCAGAACCACAGTGATTGGTAGTGTTGTAGAGCACAGGGATCTTGGATAGTTGCTTAAATATAGTTCCCTATAAGTGGGATCATAGGTAGATAGGGTGGTCAAGAAGGTTTTTGGTACATTTACCTTCATCAGTCAGGATTCTGAAGGTTGAGAAGTTCTGTTACAGTTGTACATTGGTGAGGCTGCACTTGTAATATTGTCTCATTTTCTCCAGAGATGCTGCCTGACCCACTGAGTTACTCGAGCATTTGTTGTCTTTGGTATAATGGAATGGAATACTTTATTGTCACATGTGACCAGGCACAGTGACATTCTTTGCTGCGTACCCAATGTATACAAATAGCAGCCACATACAGCGCTGACAAAGTTACAAAGCACGCCGGCTCCTCCTTTTGTTCTCCCCTCCCCCCCTCCACAGTGGTCCTCCCACACCGGATCCTCCGTTGTTCTTCCCCTCGCCCCTCACAGTGGTCCTCCACGCCCTCCTCAACCGTCGACCGCGGGTAACCGCCGCGCGAGGCTTCACTGCCGCTGAGGCCCCATCATCACGAGGCTTCACCGCTGCTGCCGCTTCACCGCCGCTGAGGCCTCACCCCTGTCGATGCCCCACTTCACGCTTCCGTGGTGCCGACCTAGGTCCCAGCTGTGGGACCCGACCTGGGCATCTACGCGGCTATCCAGGAGTTATCGAGACAGCGGCGCCTCGATAAACGCGTCCAGCAGCGTTTCCAGCCCACAGCCGTGGCCCATCGGGAAGCCTCTGGCCCGTCGGGAAGCCAGGTAAACCAGCATCTGTAGTTACTTTTTATTACATTTGGAGTAGTGTGTTCAGTTTTGGTCACCCTGCTATGGAAAAGATAAGCTGGAAAGAGTGCAGAGAAGATTTACAATGATGTTGCCAGGACTTGTGGGGCTGAGCTATAGGGATAGGTTGGGCAGGCTAGGACTTTATTCCTTGGAGTGCAGGTGGCTGAGAGGTGATCTTATGATATGTGCAGGAAGGAACTGCAGATGCTGGTTTAAATCGAAGATGGACACACAAAGCTGGAGTAACTCAGCGGCACAGGCAGCATTTTTGGAGAGAAGGAATGGGTCAAGATCCTTCATCAGATCATATGACAGGTGTATAAAACCATGAGTGGAATAGTTAGGATCAATGTGTAGTCTTTCACTCAGCGTAGGGGAATCAAAAACCAGAGGACATAAGGTTAAGATGAGAGGGGCAAGGTTTTACACAAACACTGAGGGGCAACATTTTCACCCCGAAGGTGGTGGATACATGAATGAGCTGCCAGAGGAGGTAGATGTGGCAGGTCCTATAACAACATTTAAAAGGCACTTGGACAGGTACAGGCCTTTATCAGTGCTATATGACCCCATGACTTGAACACTAAATGGCCATGGAAACTGTGTCGCTCTCCCCACCAACACGCACCCATTCACCACGCCCTCCTTGTTGACTAGTTTGCATCTGTTGCTTAATTTGCATCTGAAACATTTCACCAAATATTATTTGTTTCCTTGACGTAAAAAGCCTTTGTTCCCTGCCCTTGTGCTTCCTGTTAAATATACAGCAGAATTAATCCATGAAATACATCGATTGCAATCTGGAAAGTCTGCAGCAGCAAGAGTGAATTATTTAGAAATGACTACAGACTTTATCCCCGCACTCCTGCATCATCAAACGTGGCACCACTATCGCATCTATCTCCAGCACCAATCCTGGGAACACATTCCAGACACCCACCACCCTCTGTGTAAAATCTAGTCCCACACCCTATTTAAACTTTCCTCCTCTCACCTTAAAGCTATGCCCCAAAGTGTTTGACATTGCCACCCTGGGAAAAAGATTCTGAAAGTCTACCCCATCAATGCCAATTTTATATACTTCTATCAGTTCTCCCCTCAATCTCCAGTACTCCAAAGAAAATGATCCCAATCAGTCCAACCTATCCTTGTCATTAATGCCACCTGGTTCTGGCAGACTTTGAACAATCAGACTCCTCCACCCTGGTAAAATGAATGGAATCACAAATCTTATCCATGCCCCTCATGATTTCATAAACCTCTGTAAGGTCACCCCTTAGCCTCCTTCACTCCAAGAAAAAACAACCCTGACCTATCCAGGCTCTCCTTATATCTCGGACCTTCCTGTCCCAGAAACATCCTTATGAAACATCTGTAGCCTCTCTAGCTTAGTCACATCCGTCCTGTAGCATCTGCGCACCATGAGGTCTCACCAATGCTCTATACAGATGTAACATGGTGTCCCAACACTTGTACAAGAGTGGTCTCCAGCACTTTGTCCACCCGAGTCATCATATTCAGGGAAGTGTGTATTTGTACCCCAAGGTCTCTCTATTCTACAACACACTGTAAATGACAGGGCCTTGGCGACTATGTCTTGCCCTGGTTTAACTTCACTAAAGGCTATACTCCCACTTGTCGGTGTAAACTTTCAGCTTCCATTCCTTTCTCCACTTTCCCAGTTGATCTAGATCTTGTTGTCACCTTCAATAAACAACTTCACTGTCCATCACAACAACAATTTTAGTATCATCCACAAGCTCATGCCACCTATGTTCTCATCCAAATTGTCAATGTATAAGACAAGCAGGGGACCCAGCACCAGTCCCTGTAGCACACCACTGGTCACTGGATTCCAATCTGAAACACAACCCTCCACTCCAACCCTCTGACTCTGACCACCAAGCCAATGTTATATCCACCTGGCCAGCTCACCCTGGATCCCATGTGATCTCATCTTCCTGATCTATCGACCATACGGAACCAAGACAAAGGCCTTGTTAAAGTCTATGAAGACATCTGCTTTGCTGACTAAGTTATCGTCTTGGTCGCCTCGCCCTTTGGCCCATCGAGTCCAAGCAGACCAGTGATCACCCTGTACTCTCACACTACCTGACACACGAGGTTGAATTTCCAATTTTACCGAAACCAATTAACCTACAAACCTGTACATCTTTGAAGTGCGGGAAGAAACAAGAGCACCAGGAGAAAACCCATGTGATCACAGGGAGATGGCACAAACTCCGTACAGACAGTTATGGTACAGTCAGGATCGAACGCGGGTCTCTGGCGCTGTAAGGCAGCAGCTCTACCGCTACTTCACTGTGCCATCCCAGCACTTCAAGAAGCTTATTACAAAATGTGAGACACGACTTACCATGTTGACCACCTTCATCAGTCCATCACTTTACGCCAAGCCCGAGGCATAGTTATGGGCACCCACATGCGCCCCAGTTATGCCTGCCTCTTTGTAGGCTACGTTGAACAATCCCTGTACAGGCGTACACTGGCGCTCTCCCTGAACTCTATCTCTGTTACATTGATGACTGCATCGGTGCTGCCTCCTGCACCCGTGCAGAACTCATGGACTTCATCAACTTCACAACCAATATTCATGCTGCATTCAAATTTACTTGGACCATCTACGACATCCCCCTGTCCTTTCTTGCTCTCACAGTCTCCATCATAGGAAATAGACAATTGACCTCCGCAACCCCCTGCTTAACTCATACCTTCCCAACCAAACCACCCTCTCCCCAGGTACCTTCCCCTGCAACTGCAAAAGATGCAACACCTGTCGCTGTACCTCCTCCCTCAACTCTGTCCAGGAACCTCTACAGTCCTTTCAGGTTAAGCAGAGGTTCACTTGCACCTCCTCCAACCTCATCTACGATATCCATTGTTCAAGATGTGGACTCTTATACTTTGGCGAGACAAAACGCAGACTGGGCAATCGTTTGAAGGAACACCTTCGCTCAGCCCGCCTGAACCTACCTGATCTCCCGGTTGTTTACCTTAGTTTAGTTTATAGATACTGCGCGGAAACAAACCCTTCGGCCACCGGGTCCGCGCCGACCAGTGATCCCCGCACATTAGCACCATTCTATACCCACTACGGACAATTTTTACATTCACCAAATCAATTGACCTGCAAACCTGCACGTCTTTGGAGTGTCAGAGCAAACCGAAGATCTCAGAGAAAACCCATCAGGTCTCGGGGAGAACGTACAAACTTCGTACAGACAGCACCAGCAGTCGGGATCGAACCCGGGTCAAACCCAAGTGCCGTAAGGCAGCAACTCTACCGATGTGCCACTGTGCCTCCAACTTGTTGCTGGACACTTTAATTCTCCTTCCCATTCCTACATAGACCTTTCTGTCCTCAGTCTGTCCTAGCCGAAACATCGGCTCGGAACTCAGACAGGGATATACAACGCTTATCTGAACTTCTGGACAAGATAACAGAAAAATGCACGGAGTTGGAAGGCCACCAAAGAAGGTCGAACCTTAGGATTGTGGGTATTCCAGAAGGCAAGGAAGGGAATAACCCTCGAGAATTTACAGCAGGTTTACTGCAACAAGTTTTTACCTTGGATCAGAAACCGTTAATGGCTCGTGCACATAGAGTGAAGAGGCGCTTTACAGGACTTGGTGCTCCCCCAAGACAAATGATAATAAAAGTACAGCATGATCACGTACTGGAAGAAATGATGGGTAAGATTGTAAGAAGTAAAAATCTTACTTTTGATGGAGCACGGATCAGTATTTACCGAGATTATCCTGCTGAGGTTTCCAAGAAACGAAACGCATTCAGGGAGACTAAAAGAATTCTGAGAGAATTGAAGGATGTAAAGTATACCCTGAGATACCCCGCTACCTTGAGGGTGACCCATGACAATCAACATCACTTCTTCAAGAACCCACAGAATGCACTGGACTTTGCGCAGAGGATTAAGAATCAAGAAGAAGACTGAATAATATTTCACTTCTGAACTATATTAATGAATAAACTGCATGTTCGCATTTGGTTTAAAGGATTACCGGATTATGGACTGGTTATAGACTGGCTACAATCAAGTAAGATGAAGAAATGAGTGGACTGGGTCCCTACACCAAAGACGTGGACTGGATTTTCTCTTATGGATATTATTAATTAGAATAATAACAATACTAATAGAAATAATTAATACATAATAAAATACTAATATACTAAAACTTAACCCGCAGTATTGTTACTAACTAAAACAATAATAAATACTAATAACTAAGGCTTAAGTATAAGCAATTTCCTTACTACTTCGCACATATATAAATTTTACTCATCAATAATTAATACTAATTTACGTAAAATTTAAATAAATAGTAATTAGTAAATATATTCCTTAAGACCATACATTTGATTATACCTATAATAGTTAGGATTTCCTTGATCTTTGCATTTAAATATGTTATAGGATTGATGAAACATTTTAGAACTATATATTCCCGTTAAAATACCTTTTGTAAGATAATAATTTTAAGAACTTATGGAGCTGGCGAGTTAACATCATCTACACTGGAAGTCCATAGATGGCTAGCCATGCTAGTATGGCTTTCAGTAACTGCACCTACTATAGCTGTAGTTTTTCCCTACTTTTCACAACTTACTAACCCTCTATTCTACTTTCTGTTTTTTTATATTACTTCATGTTTTTATCTTTTTATGTCACAGTGGGCTCGCAATCAGAAAAGATATATTCGTGCGAGATATTTGAAAATCTTGAAACGCGTCCATTTGGAGTTCGGGCGTAAGGTTGGGTATGTCGAGCTGAGACACTTGAACCATTATAGACCATCTTAAATAAAATGCAGGACTTAAAAAAGAATTTGGGGAATGAGGGAATAATCTTCGGCAGTTAGAATGTTAAAGGTCTTAATGAACCTATTAAAAGAGGCAACGTATTGGCACATTTGCAAGCACTCAAAATCGACGTCGCGTTTCTTCAAGAGACACATTTAAAAAAAGATGCCGAGCATAGATTAAAGGCTAAATGGATTGACAAAATATATCATTCCTCTTTTACTCATAAATCCAGAGGCGTAGCAATATTGATACGTAAAGGTACTTTATTTAAGCATACATCAACTATAATTTATAAAGATGGAAGATTCATTATTGTAACGGGAGAATTATATGCTCAAAAAGTAATATTAGCCAATATATATGGCCCAAATTTTGACAGTCCAATTTTTTTAAAGAAAATATTTAATACAATTCCTGATCACGCACAACATAATTTAATAATTGGAGGAGATTTAAATTGTACTTTAGATCCTTATTTAGATAGATCATTAGGACAGAGGAAATTTAAATCACACTCCAGTGATTTAATAAATGCAAACATTGATACTAGTAAAGTTAGAGATGTTTGGAGAATGGAACACCCAACAGGACGAGATTACTCATTCTACTCCTCGGTACATAAAACATATTCTAGAATTGACTACTTCCTTGTAGATATAAAGCTTATTCCATACATCTACAACTCTAAATACCACAACATTATTATTTCAGATCACACTCCATTAACATTTAATATTAAATTTAATGATAACATGAAAACACAAGGACAATGGAGACTTAATCCACAAATTTTGAAGGATAAATTAACTAATGAATATATTATAAAGCAGATTAAGACTTTTTTTGAAATAAATGATAAACCAGAAATATCTCCATCCCTACTATGGGAAACTTTCAAGGCTTTTACTCGTGGAATTATGATATCTTCACAAGCATTTTATAATAAAGAAAAGCGGAAGGAACAAGATATTCTGGAAACGGAGATAAAACAATTAGATATAGAAAATGCTCTCAACCCTACAATGATAAAACATAATAAAATTACTGCACTAAAATATAAATTAAATAAGATATATGCTGACCAAGTGGTTAAATTATATCAATATACAAAACAAATACAATTTGAATTTGGAGACAAACCACAAAAATTACTGGCTCGCCAATTATGAAAAATAGAGGGAGAAAAAATAATACGTCGGATTAAATCAGAAAATGGTGAATTCTTAACACAAAATAACGATATTAATGAGAGATTTTTTAAATATTATAAAGATTTATATTCATCCAAAATGACTGAAAATCAGATAGGAATTAATACATTCTTAAACGACTGTAATTTAATAGGACTGGATGCAGATGATACAAAACTATTAAATGCTGAAATAACAGTTAAAGAAATTGAGGATTCTATTAAATTATTTAAAAAAACGGGAAAACTCCAGGGCCAGATGGTATTGGTTCGGAATTTTATAAATCATACAAGGATCTGATAACACCTTATTTGAAGATACTTTACGAATATATATATGCACAACAGAGTTTACCAGAAACACTAAACGAATCTATTATAACACTCATACTAAAAATGGATAAAGACTTAGATGATCCGGGATCATATAGAGCTATTGCTCTCTTAAATACGGATCAAAAGATATTAACTAAAATATTAGCTAAAAGATTAAGTGTAGTGATTAATAAAATAATACACCCGGATCAAACAGGATTTATACCAAAACGATACTCATCATATAACTTGAGACGATTGTTTAATATTATATACTCAAAAAGGAGTTATAATAAAGACTTAGTAATAATATCGTTAGATGCAGAGAAAGCTTTTGATCAAGTTGAATGGCCATATTTGTTTGCGGTTATGGAAAAGTTCAATTTGGGAGACAAGTTTATAAAATGGATCAAATTACTATATACTAATCCAACTGCTAGAATCTTAACTAACCAAATGATATCCACCAAATTTAATTTATTTTGAGGATGCAGACAAGGTTGTCCCCTATCATCATTATTATTTGCGTTGGCTATAGAACCATTAGCTACTCGGGTAAGATTACATCCCGAAATTTTTGGATATGAAACTAACGAAACAAGAAATAAAATTTCTCTATATGCAGATGACGTATTATTATATATTAAAAAACCTGAAATTAGCATACCTAATTTATTGAATTTAATAACTCAATTTGGCTCGTTTTCTGGATACAGAATCAATTGGAATAAAAGTGAACTTATGCCATTAACACAAGATAATTTAACTATATTAAAACAATTTCCTTTTAAGATTGTAAATGAACAGATTAAGTACTTAGGAATTCACGTTACAAAAAAATATGATTCTTTATTTAAACATAATTTTTTACCTTTACTAAATAAATTATCTAAGAATATCCTATATTGGAGAACTCTACCTATCTCAATGATAGGTAGAATTAACGCGATAAAAATGATTTTTCTCCCACAGTTATTATATTTATTTCAAATGATCCCGATATATCTTTCTAAGAATTTTTTTAAAAAGGTTGACTCTATAGTCACTAATTTTGTTCGGGACTATAGGAGCCATAGAATAAATAAAAAATATTTATGCAAATCGAAAATTAATGGAGGTCTAACATTACCTAATTTTATATTTTATTACTGGTCAGTTAATATTAAGAATATGAACTTCTGGTGGGTGGAACTTGATGAAAACCCAAACTGGTTACTTATGGAAAAGGAAGACTGCTTACCGTATGAAATCAGTTCAATATTATTCTCTAAAATTAAAATATTTAAGAAAACTTATCGAGAAAACCCAATAATTAATAGTGGAATTAATATTTGGAAACAGTTAAAAAGAACGTTAAAACTAGAAGATATCCCATTAGTTCTTCCCATTGTTAATAATGTAAGTTTTAAACCATCCCTGGAAAATTCAGGATTCTTACAATGGAAAAATCAAGGAATTAATAAAATCAGTGACCTTTACAGGGACAATCTTTATCTTTCATTTAAAGAAATACAGGAAATATATGGACTACACTCTAAACACTACTTCAGATATCTACAAATAACAGACTACATTAAAACAACTACACAGGAATATACAAAGAGAAAGACGGGAATTCTAGATGAATGCTTAAATAAACACCCAAACACGGAAAAATTAATATCATACATTTATAATATTTTATTAGAAAATGATATACCCAATACGGAAAAGTACAGACAACTATGGGAAAATAAAATAGGTGAAACAATTGAATCTGATATCTGGGATGAAAGTTTACGATATATACATAATTGTTCATTAAATTCTAGACACTCTCTGATACAATTCAAAGTTTTACATAGATTGCATTTTTCAAAATCTAAATTACATAGAACGTTTTCTAATGTATCTCCTATATGTGACAAATGCAAATACCCAGAAGCTAATTTAACACATTCTTTTACAACTTGTATAAAAATTACGAATTTTTGGTTGGAAATATTTAAGGTAATCTCGAATGTTGTAAATAAGAATCTAACTCCAGATCCAAAATTAATAATATTGGGAATATTAGAAAAGGATCAATTATTCACGACAGCACAAAGAACTTTTATAGATTATAGTTTAATAATTGGTAAAAAATTAATTTTACAATTTTGGATAGGCCCCATACCCCCTACAATCAGATTGTGGATTTCAGGAATGGCGCAGACTTTACACTGGGAAAGAATAAGACTTGCACTTTTAGGCAAGTTAGACCAATTTAATGTGATTTGGTCTCCATTCCTTGAATACCTTAAGGGATCAATATGACTCGGTTTGAAGACCTGACCAAGACCTGAACGAAGGATTGGACGAAGAATAATACATTGTTGATCACGGATATATTATTATATAAATACTGTTTGTATAATATACCACTGTCATTTTATTTACTTTTTTCTTTTGGTTATTTTATAACTATCTTTATTTTAATCATTTTTCACATTTTCCTACTTTTCACTATAAGAAAAAACTATAATAAAATATTTAGAAGTATATATAAGAAAAGATGGTAATTACTACCTATCTCTTTATCAAGAACGTTGTTTTAATACGTACTTATACTTGTACTTATACTTCTAATAACAAATATTCAACAAAAAAATAATGTTTTTGGTACATTTACCTTCATCAGTCAGGATCCTGAAGGTTGAGAAGTTCTGTTACAGTTGTACATTGGTGAGGCTCCACTTGTAATATTGTCTCATTTTCTCCAGAGATGCTGCCTGACCCACTGAGTTACTCGAGCATTTGTTGTCTTTGGTATAATGGAATGGAATACTTTATTGTCACATGTGACCAGGCACAGTGACATTCTTTGCTGCGTACCCGATGTATACAAATAGCAGCCACATACAGCGCTGACAAAGTTACAAAGCACGCCGGCTCCTCCATTTGTTCTCCCCTCCCCCCCTCCACAGTGGTCCCCCCACACCTGGTCCTCCATTGATCTTCCCCTCCCCCCACAGTGGTCCTCCACGCTCTCCTCAACCGTCGACCGCGGGTCACCGCCGCCGCGAGGCTTCACTGCCGCTGAGGCCCCATCATCACGTGACTTCACCGCCGCTGCCGCTTCACCGCCGCTGAGGCCTCACCGCTGTCGATGCCCCACTTCACGCTTCCGTGGAGCCGACCCAGGTCCCAGCCGTGGGCTCCGTCAGCCGCGAGGCTCCGGCCGGGACCCGACCTGGGCTTCTACGCGGTGATCCGGGAGGCATCGAGACAGCGGCGCCTCGATAAACGCCTCCAGCAGCGTTTCCAGCCCACAGCCATGGCCCATCGGAAAGCCTCTGGCCCGTCGGGAAGCCTCTGGCCCGTCGGGAAGCCTCTGGCCCGTCGGGAAGCCTCTGGCCCGTCGGGAAGCCTCTGGCCCGTCGGGAAGCCTCTGGCCCGTCGGGAAGCCTCTGGCCCATCGGGAAGCCAGGTAAACCAGCATCTGTAGTTACTTTTTATTACATTTGGTGTAGTGTGTTCAGTTTTGGTCACCCTGCTATGGAAAAGATACGCTGGAAAGAGTGCAGAGAAGATTTACAATGATGTTGCCAGGACTTGAGGGGCTGAGCTTTAGGGATAGGTTGGTCAGGCTACGACTTTATTCCTTGGAGTGAAGGTGGCTGAGAGGTGATCCTATGATATGTGTAGGAAGAAACAGCAGATGCTGGTTTAAATCGAAGATAGACACACAAAGCTGGAGTAACTCAGCGGGACAGGCAGCATTTTTGGAGAGAAGGAATGGGTCAAGATCCTTCATCAGATCATATGACAGGTGTATAAAACCATGAGTGGAATAGTTAGGATCAATGTGTAGTCTTTTACTCAGCGTAGGGGAATCAAAAACCAGAGGACATAAGGTTAAGATGAGAGGAGCAAGGTTTTACACAAACATTGAGGGGCAACATTTTCACCCCGAAGGTGGTGGATACATGAATGAGCTGCCAGAGGAGGTAGATGTGGCCGGTACTATAACAACGTTTAAAAGGCACTTGGACAGGTACAGGCCTTTATCAGTGCTATATGACCCCATGACTGGAACACTAAATGGGCATGGAAACTGTGTCGCTCTCCCCACCAACTCGCACCCATTCACCACGCCCTCCTTGTTTACTAGTTTGCATCTGTTGCTTAATTTGCATCTGAAACATTTCACCAAATATTATTTGTTTCCTTGACGTAAAAAGCCTTTGTTCCCTGTCCTTGTGCTTCCTGTTAAATATACAGCAGAATTAATCCATGAAGTACATCGATTGCAATCTGGAAAGTCTGCAGGAGCAAGAGTGAATTATTTAGAAATGACTACAGACTTTATCCCCGCACTCCTGCATCATCAAACGTGGCACCACTATCGCATCTAACTTCACCACCAATCCTGGGAACACATTCCAGACACCCACCACCCTCTGTGTAAAATCTAGTCCCACACCCTATTTAAACTTTCCTCCTCTCACCTTAAAGCTATGCCCCAAAGTGTTTGACATTGCCACCCTGGGAAAAAGATTCGGAAAGTCTACCCCATTAATGCCAATTTTATATACTTCTCACATATATACACATATCAGTTCTCCCCTCAACCTCCAGTACTACAAAGAAAATTACCCCAATCAGTCCAACCTATCCTTGTCATTAATGCCACCTGGTTCAGGCAGACTTTGAACAATTAGACTCCTCCACCCTGGGAAAATGAATGCGATCACAAATCTTATCCATGCCCCTCATTTAATAAACCTCTGTAAGGTCACCCCTTAGCCTCCTTCACTCCAAGAAAAAACAACCCTGACCTATCCAGGCTCTCCTTATATCTCGGACCCTCCTGTCCCAGCAACATCCTTGTGAAACATCTGTAGCCTCTCTTGCTTAGTCACATCCATCCTGTAGCATCTGCACACCATGCGGTCTCACCAATGCTCTATACAGATGTTACATGGTGTCCCAACACTTGTACAAGAGTGGTCTCCAGCACTTTGTCCACCCGAGTCATCATATTCAGAGAAGTGTGTATTTGAACCCCAAGGTCTCTCTAGTCTACAACACGCTGTAAATGACAGGGCCTTGGCGACTAAGTCTTGCCCTGGTTTAACTTCACTGAAGCCTATACTCCCACTTGTCGGTGTAAACTTTCAGCTTCCATTCCTTTCTCCACTTTCCCAGTTGATCTAGATCTTGTTGTAACCTTCAATAAACAACTTCACTGTCCATCACAACAACAATTTTAGTATCATCCACAAGCTCATGCCACCTATGTTCTCATCCAAATTGTCAATGTATAAGACAAGCAGGGGACCCAGCACCAGTCCCTGTAGAACACCACTGGTCACTGGATTCCAATGTGAAACACAACCCTCCACTCCAACCCTCTGACTCTGACCACCAAGCCAATGTTATATCCACCTGGCCAGCTCACCCTGGATCCCATGTGATCTCATCTTCCTGATCTATCGACCATACGGAACCAAGACAAAGGCCTTGTTAAAGTCTATGAAAACATCTGCTTTGCTGAGTACGTTATCGTCTTGGTCGCCTCGCCCTTTGGCCCATCGAGTCTGTGCAGACCAGCGATCACCCTGTACTCTCACACTACCTGACACATGAGGTTGAATTTCCAATTTTACCAAAACCAATTAACCTACAAACCTGATCACAGGGAGATGGCACAAACTCTGTACAGACAGTTATGGTACAGTCAGGGTCGAACGCGGGTCTCTGGCGCTGTAAGGCAGCAGCTCTACCGCTACTTCACTGTGCCATCCCAGCACTTCAAGAAGCTTATTACAAAATGTGAAACACGACTTACCATGTTGACCACCTTCATCAGTCCATCACTTTACACCAAGCCCGAGGCACAGTTATGGGCACCCACATGCGCCCCAGTTATGCCTGCCTCTTTGTAGGCTACGTTGAACAATCCCTGTACAGGCGTACACTGGCGCTCTCCCTGAACTCTATCTCTGTTACATTGATGACTGCATCGGTGCTGCCTCCTGCACCTGTGCAGAACTCATGGACTTCATCAACTTCACGACCAATATTCATGCTGCACTCAAATTTACTTGGACCATCTACGACATCTCCCTGGCCTTTCTTGCTCTCACAGTCTCCAACATAGGAAATAGACAATTGACCTCCGCAACCCCCTGGTTAACTCATACCTTCCCACCCAAACTACCCTCTCCCCAGGTACCTTCCCCTGCAACTTCAAAAGATGCAACACCTGTCGCTGTACCTCCTCCTTCAACTCTGTCCAGGAACCCCTACAGCCCTTTCAGGTTAAGCAGAGGTTCACTTGCACCTCCTCCAACCTCATCTACGATATCCATTGTTCAAGATGTGGACTCTTATACATTGGCGAGACAAAATGCAGACTGGGCAATCGTTTGAAGGAACACCTTCGCTCAGCCCGCCTGAACCTACCTGATCTCCCGGTTGTTTACCTTAGTTTAGTTTAGAGATACTGTGCGGAAACAAGCCCTTCGACCACCGGGTCCGCGCCGACCAGTGATCCCCGCACATTAGCACCATTCTATACCCACTAGGGACAATTTTTACATTCACCAAATCAATTAACCTGCAAACCTGCACGTCTTTGGAGTGTCAGAGCAAACCGAAGATCTCAGAGAAAACCCATCAGGTCTCGGGGAGAACGTACAAACTCCGTACAGACAGCACCGGTAGTCGGGATCAAACCCGGGTCAAACCCAAGTGCTGTAAGGCAGCAACTCCACTGATGTGCCACTGTGCCGCCAACTTGTTGCTGGACACTTTAATTCTCCTTCCCATTCCTACATAGACCTTTCTGTCCTCAGTCTCCTCCATTGTCAGGGTGAGGCTAAAGGCAAATAGGAGGAAAGCATTTCATATTTCGTTTGGGAAGCTTACATCCCAGTGGTATGAATATTGATTTCTCTCACTACCGGTAGCCCTGGCATTCCCTCTGCCTCTATCCCTCCCCCACCCATATCGCAGTAGCTTCTCATTTTCACCCTGCAAACAGTTAACAATGTCCTGTTTCCTTTATCATCATTACTTTTTGCATATCTTTCATTCATTGTTCTTTATCTCTACACATCACTGTCTATATCTCTCGTTTCCCTTATCCCTAACCAGTCTGAAGTGCCTTGACCCGAACGTCACACATTCCTTCTCTCCAGAGAAGCTGCCTGTCCCGCTGAGTTAAACCCCTGTCTAATGGTGCAAGTTCACCCACGAGTGATCCCGAGTTAAAAACAAATCAAACTCGTGGTAATCACGTAGAATTAACGTAGCGGGAACGTCGGAACTCGTGGACGTAACTTAGCGAGTCGTAACGCTAACGGCAGGTACTTTGGAAACGTGTTAACTCGTCAACAACTTTCAACATGTTGAAAGTTTTCTTCGAGTCAAATATATTCTTGAAAAAAATGTGGATTATTTGAAGCTCGTTGTAATACCGTGGTAGCCCGTGTGTTTACAGTAGTGACTCGTGAGTTTACCGTAGGTTTGGCCTGAGTGCCAGAAGAGACATGTTGAAGATTAGTCAGCTCTTAATGGAAAATTTACTGTCATCTAACAATTCATTTTCAGTGAGTAATGCCTTTCAATGATTGATGCCAGACCTTGAACAAATGCAGTTCACATGGTCACTTGTTGCCTTAGCACAGCATGGCTTTTAGTATTATTAACTCCAAGGGAAGGGCACAGATCAGTTAGTGATGCAGCTCAATCAAACCAAACATTCAATGCAGGACAATGTTGAGTTGATGCAGCTTCATTGAGTTGTCCTGGTTTTCTTTGGAAAGCGAGTTAAGCCTTTCTCAGATGCAATCTTAATGTGGTTCTTCTCAAGTTAAAGAGGCAAATGCAACAAGTTTGAGCAATTTTGGAAGGATCGTTTCTTGAAACAAACTGCTCTAAAAGTTTGAAGGAAGGAATTGCAGATACTAGTTTAAACCAAATATAGACACAAAATGATGGACTAACTCAGCTGGTCAGGCAGCATTTCTGGAGAAAAGAAATAGATGATGGAAGGATTTCCAGATTCCCGGGGGGGTGGGGGGTTGAAGGGAATGCACTCCTGTTTGAATAAGTGTAGGAAGGAACTGCAGATGATGGTTTACACCGAAGACAGGCAAAAAAAAGCTGGAGTAGCTCAGCGGGCCATGTAGCATTGCTGAAAAAAAAGTCTCGTTCCGAAGCGTCGCCTATTCCTTTTCTCCGGAGATGCCGTCTGACCCGCTGAGTTACTCCAGCTTTTTGTGTCCATCTCTTGTTTGAAGAAGATTATTTGAAAATAAAATGATCCACACCAAATCCCCGAAATACATTCTTCCAAGCGATGAATAAACCGGGATGAGAAATGTACTAACCGTCAGCCTTTATATTGAAAAATCCCAAAACTCGGGTTCAGTAAGTTTAAAAAAGAACATTAGACAAGAAACCTTTACAAATAGTGAAGCTTCGCGTATGGCAGCGCACACACCTGGTGAAAATGTCCCAAAGGGCGGAAACAGGCCCTTCGGCCCATTGACCAGCCGTCAAACACTCATTTACCTCAAACTCATTTCTGCCCGCATTCACATCAATTTCCCACCTGAGCCCCATTCGACCACTCACCGACACATCGGGGGAAGTTGACAGTCCTTCAGGTGTTTTTACCATTCATTTCTCATCGAGTCATGGGTTCATACAACACAGCAGGTGTTGCGGGGAGCATTCATACAACACAGCAGCGTGCGGGGGAACGAAAGGGAGCACTTGGGGGAAACTGCATAAAATAGTACCGGAGGTTATAATCGAACACTGGTCCTTGGAGCAGTGACACACGCTGCTCAAGTGAACGTATAATGAAATGAATGAGGATAGACAATAATCAGATTAATTGACCTCATCAAAGGGCGTACAACCCATGACTCGATGAGAAATGAATGGCAAAAACACCTGAAGGATTGTGAGATAATGATCATGATTGACCTTTAATGGAAAGTTCACACATACAAATAGAGAGCCAAGAAGAACTTCATATCTTCACTCAGATGGACTGGCGGATGGAGGAGATAGGAGTTGGGGAAAGAGAGGAAAAGCCCAAGAGAAATACAGGGAAAGGTATATTGGAAAAGACAGATGCTGGAATCCTGAAACGCATGTCAAAACATTTAAAAGGTATAAACACATAGCAAAAAGGTGCAGGAGTAGGCCATTCGGCCCTTCGAGCCAGCATTGCCATTCAATATGATCATGGCTAATCATCCAAAATCAGTACCCCGTTTCTGCTTTCTCCCCATATACCTTGATTCTGTAACTCTAAGAAATTTAAACATGGGAGGCTTTTTATAGCGTAAAAAAAACTGCATGATGTCATTTTTACCATGTGATGATTTTTCCACACGTCGGTAGTCGTTGTTGGCTCAAGAGTAACTCGGGAGAGGAACTTGGTAACTCAGGAGAGGAACTTGGTAACTCAGGAGAGGAACTTGGTACATCGCAGAAATGAGAAGTAAACGGCAAACTTAGACATACACGTGGGAACTCGTGTATGTCTAAGTTTAAACTCGTGAACATAAACTTGGAATCTCATAGAAAACCACGAGTTGATTTTTTCTTTCACTCGGGATCACTCGTGGGTGGACTCGCACCGTGAGACAGGGCTATTACTCCAGCTCTTTGTGTCTATCTTTGGAGTTTAATGCAGATAGGTTCCTTTCCAAATGTAGATAGTCAAGCCAAGTCGCAAAACAACAGAACAGAACCAGTATTTACATTAAAAAAAGACACAACAGTATTTACGCCCTGGTGAGATTAGAGTTTACAGACCTGATGGCCTGTGGAAAGAAACTCTGTCTCATCCTCTCTGTTTTCGCAGCGTGACCGCGGAGGCGCTTGCCCGAATGAAGCAGCTGGAACAGTCCGTTGCTGGGGTGGAGGGGTCCTTCATGATCTTGCTGGCTCTGGATCTGCACCCCCTGGTGTATAGGTCCTGCAGGGGGGGGGGAGCGTAGTTCCCGTGGTGCGTTAAAGTAGGGCAGAACCACAGTGATTGGTAGTGTTGTAGAGCACAGGGATCTTGGATAGTTGCTTAAATATAGTTCCCTATAAGTGGCATCATAGGTAGATAGGGTGGTCAAGAATGTTTTTGGTACATTTACCTTCATCAGTCAGGATCCTGAAGGTTGAGAAGTTCTGTTACAGTTGTACATTGGTGAGGCTGCACTTGTAATATTGTCTCATTTTCTCCAGAGATGCTGCCTGACCCACTGAGATACTCGAGCATTTGTTGTCTTTGGTATAATGGAGTGGAATATTTTATTGTCACATGTGACCAGGCACAGTGACATTCTTTGCTGCGTACCCGATGTATACAAATAGCAGCCACATACAGCGCTGACAAAGTTACAAAGCACGCCGGCTCCTCCTTTTGTTCACCCCCCCCCCCCCCTCCACAGTGGTCCCCCCACACCTGGTCCTCCATTGATCTTCCCCTCCCCCCTCACAGTGGTCCCCCCACACCGGGTCCTCCATTGATCTTCCCCCCCCCCTCACAGTGGTCCTCCACGCTCTCCTCAACCGTCGACCGCGGGTCACCGCCGCGCGAGGCTTCACTGCCGCTGAGGCCCCATCATCACGTGACTTCACCGTTGCTGCCGCTTCACCGCCGCTGAGGCCTCACCGCTGTCGATGCCCCACTTCACGCTTCCGTGGAGCCGACCCAGGCCCCAGCCGTGGGCTCCGTCAGCCGCGAGGCTCCGGCCGGGACCCGACCTGGGCTTCTACGCGGCGATCCAGGAGTCATCGAGACAGCGGCGCCTCGATAAACGCCTCCAGCAGCGTTTCCAGCCCACAGCCGTGGCCCATCAGGAAGCCTCTGGCCCATCGGGAAGCCTCTGGCCCAGCGGGAAGCCAGGTAAACCAGCATCTGTAGTTACTTTTTATCACATTTTACAGTAGTGTGTTCAGTTTTGGTCACCCTGCTATGGAAAAGATAAGCTGGAAAGCTGCAGAGAAGATTTACAATGATGTTGCCAGGACTTGAGGGGCTGAGCTATAGGGATAGGTTGGGCAGGCTAGGACTTTATTCCTTGGAGTGAAGGTGGCTGAGAGGTGATCTTATGATATGTGTAGGAAGGAACAGCAGATGCTCGTTTAAATCGAAGATAGACACACAAAGCTGGAGTAACTCAGCGGGACAGGCAGCATTTTTGGAGAGAAGGAATGGGTCAAGATCCTTCATCAGATCATATGACAGGTGTATAAAACCATGAGTGGAATAGTTAGGATCAATGTGTAGTCTTTTACTCAGCGTAGGGGAATCAAAAACCAGAGGACATAAGGTTAAGATGAGAGGGGCAAGGTTTTACACAAACCCTGAGGGGCAACATTTTCACCCCGAAGGTGGTGGATACATGAATGAGCTGCCAGAGGAGGTAGATGTGGCCGGTACTATAACAACGTTTAAAAGGCACTTGGACAGGTACAGGCCTTTATCAGTGCTATGTGACCCCATGACTTGAACACTAAATGGCCATGGAAACTGTGTCGCTCTCCCCACCAACACGCACCCATTCACCAAGCACTCCTTGTTTACTAGTTTGTGTTCCTAGTTTGCATCTGTTGCTTAATTTGCATCTGGAACATTTCACCAAATGTCATTTGTTTCCTTGACATGAAAAGGCCTTTGCTCTCAGTCTTTGTGCTTCCTGTTAAAAAAATACAGCTGAATTAACCCATGAAATACTTTGATTGCAATCTGTAAAGTCTGCGGGAGCAAGAGTGAATTATTTAGAAACGACTACAGACTTTATCCTCCACTTCAGCATCATCCAACGTGGCAGCATTGAGCTGTGTGGTGGAATGAGGGCTGGAAATGGAAACACAGCATCGCTGCTGTTGGACTCAAATATGTCACATTGACACTGGTCTCTGTGCTCTGGAACTATAACAGGCAGACAGTAAATGGGGCATTGGCTGCTGTACGCATAAATACAGCATGCCAACAGGCTCTGTGGTCCATGTTCCATTTGCTCATGCCTGGCATTTATCCCTCTACACCTTTCCTGTCCACGTACCTGACCAAACGACATTTAACTGTCGTAATTGTACTCCCATATACCACCTCCTCTGGTTGTTTGTTCCATGAATCCAGTACACTCTGTGTATGAAAGGTCCCATTTAACTCTTTCCCTGCTCACGTTGTAACATAGAATAGTACCGCACAGAAACAGTCCCTTAGTCCACAATATCTGCACCAAACATGATGCCAAGTCAAACTAATCCCATCTGCCTGCACGTTGTCCATATCCCTCCGTTCCCTGCATATCCCTGTGCCTGTCTAAAAGACTCTTAAACACCACTATCACATCTAACTCCACCACCAATCCTGGGAACACATTCCAGACACCCACCACCCTCTGTGTAAAATCTAGTCCCACACCTCATTTAAACTTTCCTCCTCTCACCTTAAAGCTGTGCCCCAAAGTCTTTGACATTGCCACCCTGGGAAAAAGATTCTGAACGTCTACCCTATCCATGCCAATGTTATATACTTCTATCAGTTCTCCCCTCAACCTCCAGTACTAGAAAGAAAATGATCCCAATCAGTCCAATCTATCCTTGTTATTAATTCCACCTGGTTCAGGCAGACTTTGAACAATTAGACTCCTCCACCCTGGGAAAATGAATGCGATCACAAATCTTATCTATACCCCTCATGATTTAATAAACCTCTGTAAGGTCACCCCTTAGCTTCCTTCACTCCAAGAAAAAACAACCCTGACCTATCCAGGCTCTCCTTATATCTCGGACCTTCCTGTCCCAGCAACATCCTTGTGAAACATCTGTAGCCTCTCTGTAGTCACATCTGTCCTGTAGCATCTGTGCACCATGCGGTCTCACCAATGCTCTATACAGATGTAACATGATGTCCCAACACTCAGAAACGTAGGAACATAGAAACATAGATCCCGAGAGCCGTTGCAATTAGTGTGTTGTGGGTTCCCTCAAAAAGCTGAGAGATTAAAGAAGTTTTCAGGAGCACTGAATAAGGTGGCCTGAAGGAGGGGTCGGAATATTGAAGGGAGTGAGGTACATCGAAACGATTATTTGGAAATGTATTAATAGCGATGCAGCAAATGAGTTGATTGGATTATGGTGAAAATACTTTGAAGAGCAGAAAGCACGTAGAGAGGCTGTGAGAATGGCGAATTGGCAGAAAGCAGCTTCAAAACTTGGGATTGAATTAAGAGATGATAAAGTAAATCGACCTCCAGCTACGTTGAGAAAAGGGTGTGGATGATTAAAGAGCATAAGGAGCGGGAGAGAAAGAAATCTCCTGAAGGGAAACTGGCTCCAGTAGATCTAGAGTTCAAGGACCTGGTGGTTGGCATTGGCTTTGAAGGGGGAGAAGACGATTATTTGGAAGATTGGGAAAGTGTTAGGATTAGGAGAAATTTGCAGCCTCCACCTTATTCCTCTTGCATTCCCTGTACTCCATCTAAACATTGTATAGCTTGCACACACAACAGACACTTAGAGCCTGCAGCACCTTTAACACAGCCTGCAGATTCCACAATAAAGCCTGCTTTACAAACAGCAGGAACACTCCTACAGGATTCTTTAACTGCAACCGCCCCACTATTGGCAGGTAGTCTAGTAGCACATGGTACCACTTGTAAAATGAAGAAGGTAGCTCCTGTATTTCAGAAGAGAGGGGTTATTACAGACATAGTACAACCCGCAGAATATTTTTGCGAGCCCAAGCCTAGAATTAGACGAGTAGCGAGAGATCAGAGATGTTTCTTTAAGAAGTACCGTAATCCCCCTATATAAGACATATCGGAGGGTGAGACAGTAGCGGGAGACACTGAAGGAGATCCTGATATGGCTAATATCATGAGAGCAGAACAAGTATCTCGTAGGCAGTTCCCAGTCAGGGAAATGCCTAATCCAGCCTTTGATCCGGCTAGTGCAGTGGGTGCAAATAATCCCCGAACTATTGATGTGTGTACCCATGGAAACCTAACAAGATGAAGGCAGTACTGAGTAAAATACCTGACTGAAATAAATCACCTGCTTCCTTTGTTGATTACCTTAGAACCACAATGCATGTGTATCACGCAGACTCCTGAGATTTATAGGTTGTGATATAGCAGATAATTACTCCGACAGAGCATGCCAGATTCTTAGCAACCTTAAGCCCCTGTCCCACTTAGGAAACCTGAACGGAAACCTCTGGTGACCTTGCCCGCTACCCAAGGTTTCCATGAGGTCACCGGAGGTTTTGGTCACTCGCCTGGAAAGCCTCGAGCTGGATCGACCGAAGAGTGAGCTGCATCTACCGACCGCACACACACACACACACACACACACACACACACACGCACACACACACACGCACGCACACACATCACGAAGGTCGGGGCCATGGAGACCGGAGCGCTGTCTGCGCGATGAAGAAGAAGGTAAACGGCTGCAACAGAGCACGGTAAGTCCTTTAGAGAGCGTGAGGATGGGGGGGGGGGGGAGGAGAAGGGGAGCGAAGGAGAGATAAGCAGGGAGAGGGAAGTGAGAAGGGGAGAGAAGAGGAGGTGAAGGGGAGGTGAAAGGGAGAGGAGGTGAAGGGGGTAAAAGGTGTGGTGACTGTTTTAAGAAATTTAATAAAGTTTAGCGGCCATTTTGCCTACCGGTGGGTCTTCTTGGTCGTGAAACTCCAATGAGCCAATCAAAATGTCCGGTCAGTGAAGGAGATGGCCTTCGACTGCCTGTAAATAAATAGCGACCCTACTCCACAGGCTTTGACCAAACGGCAACCTATTTTTAGTCGAGGCCGGTTTTGATCATGTTGAAACAATCGAAGCAACTTAGAAGAAGCCTCAACCACGCGGAAACCACTTTCCACCATTAGGGAGAGTGACCAAAACCTCCGGCAACCTCATGTAAACCTTGGGTCATGGGCAAGGTCACCAGAGGTTTCCGTTCAGGTTTCCTAAGTGGGACAGGGGCTAGGACACCCAACTCATGAAGCACTGGCTAATGTGATCGCTCATAATAGTGCAAGAGAAGATGCTGTTTTAATTGTTCTTGCAAATACTCTTCAAAAGCCAATAAATATTGCTAGGATTCGGGATGCGAGACCAAAGAAAGGGGAGGGAGCAGATGAATTTTTTGGGAGATTCTCAGAGTTATACATTGTCCGGGACATATGACAATAAAACACTTGACTATTGAACTTTGACCCTTGACCCTTGACTTGATCAGTCAGGAGATCTGAATTTTCGGAATGGGGCAAATTCTCCTCAGCACTGCACAATATTATTGAACTGCCTTCCAACTAATGTGGCCGAAGCAATTAAAACAAACAACATGGACTAGTCGGGAAACAGTTCTAGTCAGATGGCTCGGGCAGTAAGATTATCACTGGAAGGATATCAAAAAGCAGGAAAGTCAGCCTGCAGTAAAAACAAAAACAGAATATGTAATTAAGAAGGAGGTGCCAAAATCTGACTGATGACCGTGGAGTCCTTAAAACATCAGTGAAGTATGGAATGAAAGAAACTAGGGTGCCAGTCTAAAGAAGGGTCTCGACCCGAAACGTCGCCTATCTCCTTCGCTCCTTAGATGCTGCTGCACCCGCTGAGTTTCTCCAGCTTTTTTGTGTAACCCTCGATTCTCCAGCATCTGCAGTTCCTTCGTTAACACAACTCACTGTTATGATGATATGCCTGCCTTAGAGCCAATTTCCCTGAGACCAAATTGTAGAAAAGATATTAAAATACTGGGACCAGATCAGTGTTACACTTGTGGTGGGACAGGACACTGGAGTAAAGCATGTCTGACTAGGGGACGAAGTGAAGGAGGGGGTCAGAGAAGAGATTCTCAGGATCAAATGAACTCTCGAAATCCTAGAGACTACAGGAACTCCCGGGATCTGAGAGATTACAGGAATTCTCGAGATCCTAGGTGAGAAAGTTTAAAAGATTTAAAAGTTACAAAAATGGATTCAGCTGTAAAATTAGAAGCAAAGAAAGGCTTTCACCTTTCTCCTATTATACTAGCAAAGCTAACATATGTTTTCGCCATTCTTCCATAACACCAGCGAGATAACAGCACATATACTTGAATGTCTATAACAAAAAGCAAACCAATCAAGGGAATGTTTAGACTCTTTGCTCCTACCCTTGCTCTATAACATTATAATGTGCGTCAATAAAGTAAAAAACCAAAATGCTTGATCTGCAGAAAAATAGCCTCCTCATCATGAATATATATGGGCTAACCCTTCCTCGCTCGCAAGAACCTGTCAATCTTAAGAAGCAAGAGGCTACAATGCTGTATGAGATAAAGTATTGCTGAATCGCTGATTATTGGGGTATAAATATATCTGATTAAACATTACCCCTTTGTGTGGCGATAGAGTGGACCTATAGTCTGTATATTACATACTGTAAGCATTTATTACTTGATTACTAATTTTATTGCGTTTTCGTCTGTTTGAAATGAAACAAACCATAACAAGGACTTCAGAGATCAGAGGAATCAAAGAGAGCAAAGAGTAAGCTGGCCAAGAGATCAGGGACCAAGAAAACAGACAGCTTTTTCTCAGACCAATCCATTTTCGCAGTCCTGATTAGCCAGCCAGTCCAGAATCAATGGACAAGATAACCTGACCCCATCAAAATAATGTATCAGGATAAAGAAATTAGGCATACCATTATAATAAACACTGAAAACTGTATGAGGAAGACATTAAGGAAAGATATTCCCAAATCAAGGGATTCAAGATTCAAGAGACAAGACAAGAGACCTTTATTGCCACATGCACCAATTGGTACAGTGAAATTTGGGGTCACCATACAGCTATACGAATAATACAAGAACAAAACACGATATTATATTAACATAAATATCCCCAGCACAGCGGAATCAAAGTTTCCTACTGTGAGGGAAGGCCCAAAGTTCTTTGACGTACACCCATGGTCGGGGCCTCCCGAGCCCTCCGCAGTCGCCGCTACGGGTGGCCCGATGCTCAGGCCCTCTCGCTGGGATGATTGAACTCCAACGACGGAACAGGAGAACAACCTCAGCGGCTTGGACCTCCGGAATCGTCCACTTCCTACCGGAGTTCGTGGCTCCCGAAGTCCACAGGCCACGCCGAGCATAGACCCACATTGGCGGCCCTCGGCAAAGGGCCCCAGGGCACCATGATATTGAAGTCTTCAAACTGGAAGCTCTTCAAACCACAGCCCTGCGATGTTGTTGCTGCAGGCCCAGCACTCCGTAGCTTCAAACAGTGATCCCAGACGAGGCATCGCCTGCTCCGCCACTGCTGGAGCTCTGGTCCGGTCCTCCTCCACATTTTGTTTTGAAAATTAGAAAATTTGGTTATTAATTCCCCTGCTTTTTTAGTGAAAAACATCAATTCTTTTTAAATTCAAACTGCTGCATAAGTCACAGTGCCAATCAGAATGGATCTCATTTACATATGATAGGACATTACATAGGGGTGGGAGATTGTAACCTTCACGTGGTCTGGTGTACACAATCAAATAAGATCAAATAGAGCAAGTTGTACGACCCCCGTCTACCCCCCATCTACCCCTCCCCCTCTACCACCCTCCCTCTCTACCATCCTCCCTCTCTACCATCCTCCCCATCCCCCCTTCCCTCCTCTCTCTCACCCTTCCCCTCCCCACTCTCTCCCCCTCGCCTCTCCCCTTGTCACTTTTCCCACCCCTCTCCCTCCCTCCACTCTCTCTCCCTCCTCCCCCTTTCTCCTCCCCTCTCCCCTCACTCCTCACCTCCCTCTCTCCTCCAACCCCTCTCCCCAATCCCTTCCCACTCTTACCCCTCTCTCCCCCTACCCCTCTCCCAACCCCCTCTCCCCTCCCTCCCTTCCCCCTCGTTCCCTTCCTCCCCTCTCCCACCTCCCCTCTCTCCTCCCCTCCCTTCTCCCCTCCTCATCCTCTCCTCCCCTTCCCATCTTCACTCTCTCCCCCCATTCCCCTCTCAATTTTCCCCTCTACATTTCCCCCTCTCCCTCCTCCCCTCCATCCTCCCTCTCCCTACCCCACTCCCTCTCGACTCTTCCCCCTCTCCCCTCCCTTCTATTCCCCCTATCCCCACCCGTCTCCTCCCCCTCCTCCCTTCCCCCTCTCCCCCTCCTCTTCCATCCCATCTCTCCCTCTACCCCAACTCTCTCCCCTCATGGTGGTTAGTGGTGTGTGTTTGGGGGGCGGGGCTGGTTAGTGTGTGTGTTTGGAGAGAGTGGTTAGTATCCCCTCCTCCCCCTCTCCTCCCTCCTGTCCATCTCCCCCTCCCCACCCCCTCACCATTTACCCCTCTCTATCTCCCCCCTCCCCTGCCTCTCCCCCACTCTCCATCCCATCTCTCCCCTCCCTCCACCCCCACTCTCTCTCCTCATATCCCTCCCCTCATTTCCCTCCCCCCATCTCCATCTCTCTCTTTCTCTGTCCCACTCTTTGCCCCTCGAGATGGGGTGGGGAGCCAATGAATAAAAGGAGCCAATGAATAATAGTAATATAACATCAAGAGGGTGGTGCGTGTTTGTGTGAGGGGGGGGGAGTGGTTAGCGTGCATGTGTGTGTGGGGGGGGGGGGGTTAGTTTATATGGTGGGGGTTAGTGTGTGTGTGGGGGGGGGTTAGTGTGTGTGGGGGGGTTAGTGTGTGTGGGTGGGTTTGTTAGTATGTGTGTGTGGGGGGGGATGTGGTTAGTGTGTGTGTGTCTGGGGGGGCACGTTGAATGGACGGGACCCTCTCACCTTCTCCCCTCCCCTTCCCTTCCTCCCCTTCCCACTCTCCCCCTTCCTCATCTCCCCCTCCTCTCTTTCCCCCTTCTGCCCCCATCCTCCAACCCCCCTCTCCCCGGGCCGTTAGCCGGATGGGATCATCAAAACTCTCCCCCGCGAGCTGCCGGCGGATGTCTCGTGGCAACTGCTGCAGGTAGGTAAATTCAAAGAGTGGGCAGGGCACGTGGTCGCCCATGAGCATTAGCATATCACTCCTGAAGGCCGAGGGCATCTGGTCACCGAGCCCGCCCATGTTAAGGACCTGACAGGCACGCTACATTCGGTTTGGCCCGTGGATCTGGAGCAGCAGCACCATGAGGCCTGTGTACTTGCCCACCGTCGCTGGATTATCCAGGTAAGGAATGATCCGAACGGCCGCCTGCTGGTCAAGGGCGCTTACCACATAGTGAAGGCGAGTCTCGTCGGCTGTAACGCCGCGGATGTAAAATTGGGATTCGGCCTGTCGGAACCAAACTCCTGGCTGCGAGGTCCAAAATGTCGGTAGCTTCAGGGAGACCGCATTGAATTCGGCCTCGTAGGCGGCAGCGGCAGAATGCATTGTTTCAAATTTCCCTTCCAGGATTACACTCCTGGGCGTCGGTGGTCATCAATGTGGCGGGAACTCACCGGAGTTCAGCCAAAAACTGGTCGGACACGAGTTGTGTGCACTAGACGTGTTTATTCTCTCCAATGTAGCTCCCTACTCCTCGCCGGACACAGGACACTGGCGTTGCCCGGCCTTAAATACCAACTCAGTTACCAACCCTGTGACTAGTGCCTACCATACCAAGATGCCGCCCTCTAGACCTGACGGTATGTTGTGCCCTCGGGTTGCCACCAGGTGCCGCTACAACTTGATAAATTGGATAAGTACGGTATCAGCAGGGTGGTGTTCAATTGGCTGAGAAACTTTTTAAATAACAAGCAATAGTTTGTAAAGATAGGTCAGCATGAACCAACATGATTGGATTTTACATGTGGAGTACCTCATTAGCATCAACATTGTTCATTTTGTATATAAATGATACATAGAGAGTATCAAAAGTATTGACATTTGTTTAATTTGTTAATGCTAATATATTTTGTTCTGGGGAGAATTTACAGCACGTTTTGGAGGAGATCACATCAGAAATTAGAAAATTAAAAAGGTGTTTTGGCAGAAAAAACATGATCTTTACATTTGAACAAAACAAAGATGATGTTGTTTGTAAAGTGTAAAATAAACACTCAGGTACAAGTGAGGATAGATGGTGTTGATATAGAAAGAGTATGTGAAAATACATTTCTCGGTGTAGCGGGGACTAAGTTGTGTGCTTGAGACGTGTTTTAATTGGTAAGATACAGCTCACAACTCCTCAAATGGGTACGGGCGTTGCCCCGACCTTAAATACCACTGAGGGTCAACCGCGTGACCTGCGTCTCCCACACAGTGACGCCTAAACTCCCTCCAGAGCCGGGGCTTCGCTATACCCGAGGCCTACCACCAGGTGCCGCCACGTGACCACCCCGAACGGCCTTGCAACGCCCTATTGAAGGTTCGTTTTGGGTGCTGTGGCACGGGCACACGACATTCGTCTTGGACATGGGGGGCCAGCAGGAAACTATCCATGGCTCGTTTAAAGCCAGCCCATCTTCACCTGAGCGAGCCAGTACAGGTGGCTCAGCCCCCACTTCGCTTGCGCCCACACACACACACACTAACCACCCCACACACACACTAACCACCACCCCCCCCCACACACACACACACACACGAACCACCCCCCCCCACACACACACACTAACCACCACCCCCCCCCCCCCACACACACACACACACACACTAACCCCCCCCCACACACACACTAACCCCCCCCACACACACACACTAACCACCCCCCCACACACACACTAACCACCACCCCCACACACACACACACTAACCACCCCCCCCCACACACACACATACTAACCACCCCCCCCCACACACACACATACTAACCACCCCCCACACACACACTAACCACCCCCCCCCCACACACACACACTAACCACACACACACACACGAACCACCCCCCCCCCACACACACACTAACCACCCCCCCACACACACACACTAACCACCCCCCACACACACACTAACCACCACCCCCACACACACACACACACACGAACCCCCCCCCCACACACACACTAACCACCACCCACACACACACACACACACACGAACCACCCCCCCCCCCACACACACACACGAACCACCCCCCCCCCCCACACACACACTAACCACCCCCCACACACCCACACACACACTAACCACCCCCCCCCACACACACACACACACGAACCACCCCCCACACACACACACGAACCACCCCCCCCACACACACACACGAACCACCCCCCCCACACACACACACGAACCACTCCCCCCACACACACGAACCAACCCCACACATACTAACCACCCCCCACCCCCACACACACTAACCACCCCCACACACACACACACTAGCCAGCCCCTAGACACACACACACACACACTAACCGCTCCCCCCACCCACACACACACTAACCACCCCCCACACACACACACACACACACTAATCAGCCCCCCCCCCCACACATGCAAACATTCGCCACCCCCTTGAGGAGGAGGGGGGAAAGAGGGGGAAGGGAGGAGGAGGACGGGGGGAGGAGGGAGAGGAGACGGATGGGGTGAGGGGGAATAGAGGGAAGGGAGGGGGAAAGGAGAGGGGAAGAGTGGGGAGAGGGGCAGAGGGAGGGAGAGGAAGGGGAGGAGGGAGAGGCAAATGGTGAGGAGGAAAGGAGAGGGGGTGGGAGGGGAATGGGGGAGAGAGTGGGGAGGGGGGAGGAGGGAGGGAGAGAGGAGGGGAGGGAGGGAGAGAGGAAGGGGAGGATGGAGGGAGATGAGAGGGGAGGAGGGAGGGAGAGGGGAGCAGGTTAGGAGAGGGGGGATCATGGGGAGGAAGAGGGAAAGGGGTAGGGGGAGAGAGGGCTAAGAGCGGCGGGACTGGCAGCACTTTGGGTTTGCAGCAGTAGGGAGTAAGGGGCGTGACTTCATTCGCTGCAACAGGGGCAGGTTTCCCAGAGGTAGTGATTGCCACCAGGGCACCTTCTCATCTCGTGCCTCGCCACCGCCATGTTCTACCATCGGGCGGGGAGAGGATTCCGAACCAATCCGGTGGCCTCCGGTGACCGGCTGTAACCGACTGTGACCTCCCGATCTGCAGAATGCTCGTTCTTTCTGCGCATTTTGAAGAATGGAGTGATTTGTGGGCAAACATACATCGTGGATAACTGCGCATGCCATTTGACAGAAGCTGCATTAATCCAGAGCGCGGGGGTGGGTGGAGCCACGAGCATGCTGGGCCACGTGCACGGGCAGTGTGAGGTCAGCAGCCGGGCAACCTTTACATTTTTTTTAAATGTCACGTTGATGATAAATTTTAGCAAATATCTCGGGAAATAATTGACCAAATTTATAGAGGAGTGGATTTTTGAAATCATAAGGAAGATGTAAACATTTCATTGTTATTGTAACGTCAGCAGCTGGGCAGCAGACAGATTTTAAACAAAGGTCAGATTGGTCAACAATTTTAATAAACAAGTCGGGAAAATAATGTGCTAAATGTACAGAGGAGCGGATTTCTAAAATCACAAGGATAATCTCTACTGAAATATCTAAAAAATTCCCCGTTTCGCCATCTGGTTTTCGAGGAGATACATTTCAAAGGAAAAATGAAACACACACACACACACACAAACACACACACAGGTTTAATAGATACTCGACGAAGTGCAGACCCGTTGGGTCTATTCCCCCAACGCGTGTTTGTGGAGGGGAATCGGGTGACATGCATTGTCACACACACTAACCACCCCCACACACACACACTAACTACCCCCCTTGATATTATATTAATATTATTAATATGCTCCTTTTACCCCATAACCCTATCCACTGATGCATAGGCCCCAACTCACAGGCACGTCTAGAGAGGGAGGGGGGTAGAGAGTGAGGGCAGAGAGAGAATGGGGACAGAGAGAGAGAGGCAGAAATAGAAGGGCAAGAGACAGCGGGAGAGGAGGAGAGGGAGGGTGGAGGAGGGGGGTAGAGCGGGAAAGAGCGAGGGGGAGAGTGAGAGAGGGGAGAGAGAGAGAAGAGGGGCAGGGCAGCAAATCACGAGGGCAATGAAAAGCAGCGGAGGGGTCACTAAGGGAAGCTGGGCCGGGCTGGGGGGTTGGGGCAGATGATCGGGCCTCGCCGGAGAGGAGGTTGTCCCATGCGACGGGTAGAGAGGGGAGAGAGTGAGGGGGGACCGGGGAGGAGGTGAGAAGGGAGGGGGGGAGCCGGGCGAGTGAGTGGGCTGCGAAATGCGGAGAGAGACAAGAGACTTCTGACTCTCGGGAAACCTACAGCTGGAGTGAGTGGGCAGGGGATGGGAGGGGCGGAGCTTCACGAGCTGCGCCGACAGTGAGGAGAAGCTTCATCATGTGAGGCGCCTCTGCAGAACAAAGATGCTGTAGCGGAGCTGAGCTGTAGAATCTTTTTTCTGCATAACTTTCCCGATCTTTCTGCACTTTTTGAAGAACGGGGGGTGGGTGGGCTTATGTACCTCGTGGAAAACTGCGCATGCACGTTGACAGCAGCTGCATTAATCTGGGGGGCGTGGCCACGAGGAAAGACATTGTGAGATCAGCAGCTGGGCAGGCTATTTTCTTTTTAAATGTCAGTTTGGTGATAATTTTAGTAAATATTGAGCAAAATAATTGAGCAAATTTAGAGATTAGCGGATTTCTGAAATCATAAGGTAAATCCTTACTGAAAAATCTCCACGTTTCTGCGTTTGGTTTTCGAGGAGATACATTTCAAATGCAAAATGACACACACACACACACAGTATTAAAAGCATACTAGACCAAGTGCAGACCCGTTGGGTCTGTTCTCCCAACGTGGGGAGGGGAAGCATGTGGCATCACACACCAACTGCCACCTTGCACACACACACTAACTACTCCCCTTGATATTATATTTATATCATACTAATGTAATAACCAATTTTTGCATCTGGTTTTCGAGGAGATACGTTTCAAAGGCAAAATGACACACACACACACACAGTTTTAAAGTATATTGATATGATAAGATATACATTACATCTCCCCTTCACTTTAATTACATTACCCCTTCAACATTGGGGTCAAAACTAATAACTTGACCCGTTAATCAATTTAACGTGGATAAAGTACCACAAATAACACAGTGCTCTTCATACTACAAAACTATAAAATAATTGCCCAACAATTTTACATGACAAGTCGGGTTCGGGGTTTTGACAATCGCCCACTTCTCGTGCAAATTGTATTTCCAACTCGTTCTGTGTCTTATTACTGTTGTGTGCGAATGTGGCTTGGCATGCTTTGAGCTGGTTCTCCCACCACAGAACCTTGTGATGCGGCCTGTGATAGTTCTCTTGAGTCTGGGAGACTAGCTCCTTCTGGGAGAGGGGCTACTCCGTTTGCTTGACTCTCTGCCTCATCTGGGAGACTAGCTCCTTCCGGGAGAGGGGTTCCTCCTTTTAGGGAGTGTTTGCACTTGTCTGCTGCGTGTTGCAAGGGCATGGCTCAGCAGCTTTATGTGCAGGTCTTATGTCCTTCCTGTTTCTGCGGAACTCAGTACCGCTCCCTGTAGAGATGACGTAGCTCCGAGGGGCCACGTTGCCACTCGGTTGGTTTGGCACAGAACCACACCTGTTGTTGTTCCAGGTATGGCAGCGGCTCAGCGCTTGCCTTCTCATTGAAGTGTGCTGCCTGCTTTTCTTGCCGCATTGCCAGTTGTGGTCCCATGGGAGGGACATGATGAGGTAGTAAGAGCGATAGAGGCGATGGCAATTTGCTTCTTAACAGTCTACTGTTCAGTAACTGTGAGGGGGCATGGCCACCTGTCCCGTCAAGGGGGGTGTTACGGTATTCGAGGATGACGTACATCGGATCACGGCCGCTGCATTTTGCTTTCCTCATGATACCTTTTGTAATTTGCACACAGCACTCTGCCCATTGCTCTGTGGATATATGGGACTTGAGGTGACATGGGTAAATCCCAGTCATCCTGGAACCTGCAAAACTCAGCACAGTCAAATTGTCTCGCGTTGTTTGTCATCACCAAGTCAGGAATCCCATTTGGGCAAACATGTCCGTCATCTCACGTATCACCGAATGTGACGTCATGTCTGCCTCCGCATGCTTTGGGGGACTACGATTTGGTTTTCCCTCAAGACTAATCCATTAACTTCAACCAGCTCATCATGGTATGTATGAAACGGAGTCAAGTCCGAGGGCCGATCACGCCTGTTACTAGGCCAACCCTTTCTTATTTACTTGCACAACAGTGTTAGGGTCCGATCTTTTTTTGTTTCAGCTTTGAACTGCGCAAGGAGCTCGTCTGACATGTGTAGGATGGCTTCTACAGCATGTATCACGTTCGCAGTGTTACGACTCCCGAAGGCAGGTACCTCAGAGTCGCGTAACATAATCAAAAACCAGGTTCAAGTTTAAGAAAATAGTCTTTAATTTAGTTAAAAGAAGACAAAAACCTGAACCTGATTTAAACAACACAGTCAGGGACAAGAATCGACTAATAAACAAACATAACAGTGCTCCAGCCAGCCTCGCAATGGACTGTCGAACTGGAGTCTCTAATCCTGCCTAAATAGAGATAACCCTGAAACAAAATACACAAAAACCCTCAGGTCAGCCCTTATACGTCCCAATACAACATTAAATGACAAATATAGGTAACAATACACAAAGTTCTATGCCATGCGGCCAGGCCTCCTGCAGCTCAGACCGGCAGCCTGTTCACTAGTCAGGGTCGGCGAAGAAGAGAGTGAATTCTGGGAACTCCTGGTATTTAAGCTTCTGATGAGTCACCCGTCACCTGACGCAGCTTGGCCAATCGGGTACAGGAGCTCCTAACCCCTTGATTCCTGACTCCCAGCTACGGGGCCTGCACTCAGGAGAGAAACAGAAAAGGTAAGTACATAGCATTCACCAGGGGGAGGGGAAAGTGCCTAACACCCCCACCCAAAGATACTGAATAAGCTTCAGAAGAAACTATTCAGTACTAAAACTACTGGCGCGACAAAGCGTCGGCCCAGATATTATCCTTGCCCCTGATGTGTCTGAACTCCAAGTTGTATTCTTGCAGCTGCCAACTCCAGCTCATTAAACGCCGGTTCTTATTATTCACGTTCTGCAAAAAAAACAAAGGGTTATGATCCATGAATACGATGACAGGGACATTCGAGGAGCCCGCATAAACCTCGAAATGACTCAGTGACATTAACGCAGCAAGGGTTTCTTTCTCAATGGTGGAGTACCACCTGTGATGGGGATTAAACTTCTTAGAGAAGTACGAAACTGGATGCCCCACCCCATCTGAATCATCCTGTATAAGAACCCCACCAACCCCACGATCAGTAGCATCCACTGCCAGATTAAATGGACGCTCAAAATCAGGTGCCGCAAGCACAGGTGCGTGCACCAGAAGACCTTTAGTATGATCAAAGGTTTGTTGACACTCAGCGGACCACACAAAAGCTACCTTTGGACTCAGCAAATCCGTCAAAGGAGCAGCCACTGCAGAGAAGTTTGGACAGAACCCCCTATAGTACCCAACCACAGCCAGATACCTACGGAGTTCAGTCCTAGATGTTAGAACAGGAAATGCGACAATATGTCCCACCTTGACCTCGAGAGCGCGAACCTGACCCCGGCCCACCATCTTACCCAGATACGTCACCGTGGCCTGGCCAAACTAACACTTCCCCAGATTGATCGTTAGGTTTACCTCCGCTAGATGACAAAATACCTCCTTCAGATGACCGATGTGTTCGATCCAAGACCTGGAGCACACAACTAAATCATCAAGGTATGCTTCACAGAAGGACAAACCAGACAATACCATGTTCACTAACCATTGGAAGGTTGCCGGTGCATTGTGCATCCCAAATGCCATCACTGTGTACTGAAGAAAGTTATCAGGCGTAACGAACGCTGAGATCTCCCTCGCCCGCCTAGTCAAAGGAACTTGCCAATACCCTTTTAGCAAGTCCAACTTAGACACAAAAGAAGCACTTCCCACCTGATCCATGCAATCCTCCATCCGTGGAAGAGGATAGCAATCCGGCTTAGTTACAGCATTCACCTTCCGAAAGTCCGTGCAAAACTTGTCCTCCCCATTAGCTTTCGTAGCCAGTAGACACGGAGAACTCCACGGACTACAACTAGGTTCAGCAATTGCATGCTGCAGCATATGGTCAACCTGACCTCTTAGGCGATGATGCTTGTCAGGGTTGACCCGATACGGATGCTGTTTAATTGGCGCAGCACCGGCCACGTCAATGTCATGCTGCAGCACTGACGTCTGAGAAGGCACATCTGAGAACAGTGACCCATTTGACCCCACCAAAGCAAGCAGATCATCCCGCTGACTTCCAGACAAATGAGACAACTGCAAGGGAAGTGACTCCAAAGCTTCAGAGTTGCACAGCTTTCCCTGCGTCACTGCCACAGACAACCGTGCCTCACCCACATCACCACCCGTGTCAGGGGGCAGCACTACTACAGCCAAAACTGGCTTAGACAAAACCGAAGGACACAGGTCCTCCCCATCAACCTGTACATGCTCCTGCTCATGGTACTGCTTCAGCATGTTGACATGACAGAGCTGAGTCTTACGCCTCCGATCAGGGGTACCAATAACGTAATCCCTTGCACCAACCTTCTTAACCACCTGATAGGGACCACTATACCGAGCCTGCAGACTGGAACCAGGAATAGGCAACAACACCGGGACCTTGTTACCTGGAGAAAAATTCCTACTAGAAGCCTTCCTGTCAAACCAGCCCTTCATCCTAGACTGAGCAGAAGCAAGAATACCCATTGCCAGTTCGCATGCCCTCCGCAGTCTAAACCTAAAAGTACAGACGTGGTCTAAAATACTACGTTTTGAATTCTCCTGCAACCATTTCTCCTTCAGGACTCTCAACGGGCCACCAACAGTATGGGCGAACACTAGGTCAGCAGGACTGAACCCTAAAGACTCCTGCACGACCTCACGCACCGCAAACATAACTAAATGAACCCCCTCATCCCAGTCTTTTTCAAACTCCAGGCAGTAAGTCCTCAACATAGATTTCAAAGTCTGGTGAAACCGCTCGAGAGCTCCCTGGCTCTCGGGATGATACGCACTGGAGTGAATGCTCAATATCCAACAACTTCATTGCCTGACCAAAAACCTTTGACATGAAGTTGGAACCTTGGTCACTCTACACAACCTTGGGCAAACCGAACAACGAAAAAAACGTAGTGAGAGACTTCACAATGGCAAGGGCAGTAATGTTACGCAAAGGGACCACCTCCGGAAAGCGGGTAGACGCACACATAATTGTCAATAAAAACTTGTTGCCCATCCTTGCCCGAGGTAGAGGACCCACACAATCAACTACAATCCGTTCAAACGGCTCCCCGACCACAGGGATTGGATATAAAGGCGCAGGAACAATTGATTGGTTCGGCTTTCCTGCCACCTGGCAAATGTGACAACACCTGCAGTGCTGCTTCACGTCCTTTTCCAACCCTGACCAAAAAAAATTCCATAAGATACGGTCATACGTCTTATTGACCCCCAAATGTCCACCCACAGGTCCATCATGAGCCAAACTGAGTATCTCATCCCTATACTGACGAGGTATCACAATCTGATCAACCATGCTCCAATCATCATGCCCTGACATATCCAAGGGAGACCACTTTCGCATCAGTAAGCCATTTCTCAGAAAATACCCCTTTGCTGTGGAATCCATATCCCTCTCAGGCACCACGCAGCCGAACAGATCCGATAAACCTGGATCACTCTTTTGCTCCTCAACCAGCCGGTCACGTGACAGCGACACCGGCACATTTTCAGACAAGACCCCATCTTGAGATGTAGAAACACCCTTCACAACACAGGATCCATCATCCTGATCCCCAAAAATGCTCTCACTCGGGTCCACTGCATCTTCAAACTTTGCCTGGCTCTTAGCAATAGCCCTCGTGACAGCACAAGCTGTGAAGACCGTCGGATGCTGCATAGCCAATCTATCAGGACTCTGCACCACCGGAACAGCCGTCACCTCAGGAGTAAAGAAAACTCTACCTCCTGCCAAGTCATTCCCCAAAATCACAGAAACTCCCGCAACGGGAAAACATGGCCGTAACCCAACAATTACCAGGCCTGAAACCAACTCGGACTCGAGATTCACGGTATGCAAAGGCACTACCATGTCCTCCAACCCGAAGCCTACCACAGGGACACAGGACCCAACCGATGACTCTCCAGAAAACGGCAGTACACTATCCAATATAAAGGACTGAGTAGCACCAGTATCACGCAGGATGGATACTGGAACTCTATGACCCCCATCCTCTAGAGAAACAAACCCTTTCGTGATGAATGCAGAATAATTACTACACTCATCAGACGCAGGCATCCCAGGAACCACAGGTGCTTTTTGTGTACCAACCAAAACCACAGGCTTTGCATTTTTCTTGTGCAGGACGGGACACGACTTTAAGATGTGCCCGCTCCCTTTACAATAGTAGCACACAGGACCTTCCTTAGTCCTGAGATCTCTGTCAACCTTATCAGCTCGGACCACCCCCTGTATCACTGTGCTGACACTTGCAGGCACAGAAACAGCTTTGACACTGCCACCGGCGACACCACCACGATTAACCGGCCGTGCACCAAAACTATAGGATCGCCCAACAAACTCAGTTTTATGAGTCAATACATACTCATCTGCTAACACCGCGGCCTTAGACACCTCCATCACCTTCTGCTCATTAAGGTAAGTAGCAACCCACTCAGGGAGACAGTTCTTAAAGTCTTCCATAATCATCGAGGCCCGCAGCAGCTTAAAATCCTTCACTCCTTGAGAAGCGCACCACCTGTCAAAAAGTGCCTCCTTCTCCCACGCAAACTCCACATAAGTCTGACTATCAAACTTCCTAAAGCGCCGGAACTTCTGCCGGTACACCTCTGGAACTAATTCATAAGCCCTTAATACCGTAGACTTCACACACTCATAGTCCCGACTGTTGTCAAGAGATAAAGCCGAGTACACCTCCTGTGCTTTACCCACAAGGACACACTGCAATAGCAAGGACCACATGTCCCTAGGCCACTTCAAGGATGAAGCCACCCGTTCAAACACTGCAAAATACTTGTCCACATCCTTCTCATTAAACGGGGGAACCAGGCGGATGTTGCTCATATCAAACTCCCTTTCCCCAGAAGGAATTTGGGAATTCGATTCCTTCTCCCGCAGCTTGAGGCATTTCATTTCAAGCATGACCTCTTTCTCTCTTAAGGCTAACACCTTCAATCGAATGAGGACCCGCATTTCCTGACCAGGATGTGTAGAAGCTAGAGGACTGTCTGCCTCAGCAGGATATAACTAACTCCTCTTCAACGCAGACCATAACACCGACTTTATAGCCACTTTCTTTGAATGCTTATCAATAGGCTCTCTGCCAGCACTAACAACTGCTCCTTCATAAATTTGTCGAACAACTCCCGACTAGGAGCCTCAATAAAGTCTATATCAAATGTCAGGACCAAACCACCAGCCAAACCCTGAGCACATATGTTACCACAAACGGAAGAGAAAAAAAATCCCCTCACAACACAGACTTCCCCAGTCACCAGAAGCCTACCAAAAAAACCCAAAACTGTCTAGGGTCCTCAAAGCTTAGGACGAGCCCCTATTTTGTTACGACTCCCAAAGGCAGGTACCTCAGAGTCGTGTAACATAATCAAAAACCAGGTTCATGTTTAAGAATATAGTCTTTAATTTAGTTAAAAGAAGACAAAAACCCAAACCTAATTTAAACAACACTGTCAGGGACAAGAATCGACTAATAAACAAATATAATAGTGCTCCAGCCAGCCTCGCAATGGACCGTCGAACCGGAGACTCTAATCCTGCCTAAATAGAGATAACCCTGAAACAAAATACATGAAAACCCTCAGGTCAGCCCTTATCCGTCCCAATACAAATTAAATGACAAATATAGGTAACAATACACAAAGTTCTATGCCATGCGGCCAGGCCTCCTGCAGCTCAGACCGGCAGCCTGTTCACTTGTCAGGGTCGGCGAAGAAGAGAGAGAATTCTGGGAACTCCTGGTATTTAAGCTTCCGATGAGTCACCCGTCACCTGATGCAGCTTGGCCAATCGGGTACAGGAGCTCTTAACCTCTTGATTCCTGAATCCCAGCTACAGGGCCTGCACTCAGGAGAGAAACAGAAAAGGTAAGTACATAGCATTCACCAGGGGAGGGGAAAGGGCCTAACAGACAGTTTGGTGTACTCTTCCGCAGGCGTGTTTGCACTGGGCAGCTGGCTCAGGGCGTCAGGGACAAACATTTCACGTCCCGGCATCCACCATATTTCCAGGTTGTACCGTAGCAGGTGCATTCGCATGCGCTGGAGTCTGGGGCTTAATTTGTGTAGCGGCTTGGCGACCAAACCTACTAATGGCTTGTGGTCAGTAAAGATTATTGTGCAGTGACCGACAATGTAGTTATGAAACTTTCTGCAGGCGTATAATATAATGGGTGCATTCACATTGTACAGTTTGATTATGGTTGGCGATGTGAGTGGAGGTTTCAACTGGTCTACTGCCTGTCTGTGCTTCTGCTCAAAATGCCACGCTACTCCCTTTTCTGTTAGCTGTCTAAGTGGGGCGGTGATCTCCGAAAGGTTCGGAATTAACTTGGCCATGTATGTCACCATCCCCAAGAACGTTTGCACTTCAGCCTTGTTTGTAGGGTATGGCATTTGTAGCTGCTGCTGACACGAGATGGGCTTGGTGACACGCCTGCTTGCGAGATGACATGTCCCACATATTCAATCTCATTTGAGCACATTACCGACTTTCTGGGATTGAGCTTTGGGCCGGATTCTTTCACCCGTTCAATTAGGGCTTTCACCCTTGCATCACGTTGAGCTGCATTCACACCCCAAACGAGAATGTCGTCAACAACTATCTCCACCCCTTCGAAATCGCCAAACTCTTCCTGCATCGCCCCCTGCAAAATCTCACTTGCGGATGAGATTCCAAATGGAAGCAAGAGGTATCGGTATCTCCCAAAGGGAGTATTAAATGTGGTCAGACGCGAGCTGTCATCGCTCAGTGGGAACTGCCAGTACCCACTTGTAGCGTCAAATTTCAAGAACCATTCCGCATTTGGCATGCGGGCTGCAATGTTCTAGAACGTCGGCATTGTGAAATACTCCCTACGAATGGCCGCATTGAGGTCACATGGGTCTAGGCTAATGCAGACTTCACCATTAGGCTTGCTAAACACAGTCATTGAATTCACCCGATCTGTCGGTTTGCTCACGTGCTTTATGACTCCCAAGCTTTCATTGCGCTTTAATTCAGCTTTGACCTTATCCATGATATTATTGGGGATAGTGTTGGGGGGGGGGGGGGGGGGGGGGTTGCTTAAGTTGCACGTTCTCTTGCAGTGTTATGTTTTGTACTCATGTTTTTTTAGCCTTCCCAGCCCTTGGAAAATCTTGCAGTTTTCCTCAATGATCTTGGCAGTGTATGATGGGCTCACGCCATTTCACACTAACGCCCTAACTTTACACATGTTAGTTTCCCAAATATGGGTTTCACATTCCCCCTCACTATTTGAAAGGCAACCCTATATTCCTTCTTACCTAATTTATCGTTCCCCTTTGCCTGCCCCACAGGCTTCATTGTATGTCCAGAGTATGACCTCAGTGTCACGTTCGTGTTCACTAAGGCAAAACCACTCTTTCTGAACAAGTGCTCTAGCAGGATGTCGACTTGAGCGCCAGAGTCAAGTTTGTACTCAATGTCCACATTGTTGATGCTGCACATCTGTCCCCATTGACGCGTCGACTCAATAAAGACGTAATTCACGGCGCCAATGTAGAATACATCAACGTCATCATCCACTGGCTCAGGCAGCTGTGAAGTGTTCATCTGAAACTCTATGTCGCGGACATCACGGCTCCAGTCCCCGGCCTTTTGTCTGATTAGCCGGTCATGTTGTCGGGATCGTGGGCGGCTGTTGGCCGCTCTATTTACTGGGCAGTCAGGGGATCTGGAAAGATGTCCAATCTCTCCGCAGGTGTGACATCTCATATACTGAACAGGGCAGTAGTTGCCTTTATCCCCGCGGGTGCATGACCGGCAGACGGTATCCTTACCAGAATCACGGATTTCTGTCTGTGGTTGTCTGAGTCGCGAATCCCTGCCTCGGCCCCATGGCTGACTGGCGCTGTCCAGTTTCATGTAATCAACAGTGGCTTCTGTGTCCATGGTGGTTAGGGCAATCACGTGCCCGGCTGATGCTTTGGCGATCATACACTATATGATGTCACTGCATTTTTTCAGTGTTAAATCATCGCATTGTAGTAGTTTCTCCCAGAATGGCTGGTGGAGATGCCGCAAACGATTCTGTCTTGCAGCAACGAGTCATGGATAATGCCATACTCGCAATCATTAGCTAAAGACTTCACTGCAGTCAGGTAGCTGGAGAAGGTCTCCCCTCGCCGCTGATTACGTGTATTAAATATGTATCTTGTGACAGTTAAGTTCTTTTTTGGTTCACAGTATGTGTGGAACTTTTTCTTCAACGGTTGTATTTTGTCAGATTCCTCCAGGGTGAACTGAAAGGTCTCATAAAGCTCCAGAGCGGACTTCTGGTGGCGCCATGGAGTACTGAAAGGCGCAGCACTTAGCTCCGCTCCCGAAAAATGCGTGAATTTGCTTAAAAAGATGCTTTGGAAGATGGGACCGATTTAAAAACACTTACCGGAGCTACTTGACATCGCACTGGTGATGTCATCAGAAATCGCCGCAAAATAACGGACGATAAAGTTTTAAATGAAAAAAGGGATTCCTCTCCAAAGCCCTCAGACCCATCACAAGACTCCTTTTCAAAGAATTGGCTAAAACTCAGCAAACATCAGAAAGTTCAGAAGAATTAGCCTCTGAAATGGCTACAAAGGAGAAAGAGATGGAAGAAATGAAGAAGTCGGTAAGAGAGACATTAAAGAAAGACTATGCTGTTGTGCTACATGACGAGATTTCTGAATTGAATAAAAGCATGTCTAAAAACATGAAGTGTGGGAATCAGGAAATCATTGATACAATCAGTAATTTAAGTAAACGCATTGATAATGTTGAAGAGGATTGAACTAAAAATTAAACGTGGAAAAAGACTGCAATGAGAAGTTTGACTATTCTCCATACTACCACAGCATATAACACTGCTATGAAAGATATGGAAACATCGTTGAAAGAAATGTCTGAAAATATGAAGAGAATGAGGAAAGATCAGGAGCGTGTCTTGGGGCAACTGGCAAAATGAGTGATAAATGCCTTGATTTGGAAGCACGTTCAAGACAGAAGAATTTAAGAATAGTTGGAGTGACAGAGGGAAAGGACCCTCGGGAGTTAGCTGGCAACTTACTTAAACAAGTAATCAAACTGCCTGTCAAACCGAAAATAGATGTGGCACTTTAGGTGCTAAGAGCTCAATCAAGGCTAGGAGCCCCTCCAAAGCAGATCATAGTGAAATTTCATGACATTTCTGCTTTGGAAGATACTATGAAAAAAATCCTATACGGAACGAATCTGATGTTTGAAGAGGATAATCATCGATTTTTCAGAGATTATCCCGCTGAAGTCACTAAAAAACAGCTTCTTTACAAAGACAAGACAGATCCTGAAAGGAATTAAAAATGTAAGATACGGCATAATGTACCCTGCAAAAATGAGGATCACTTACAAGGATATGGAACGTGCTTTTACTGACCCTGAAGAAGCGTACAAATATGCTCAAGAAATCATGAAAGAGATAAACGGATAATCACCATGACTATCATACTTGTTTATTTTTACAGATATCGGCAGAGGGGAAGCTGAGAAAATATGACTTTCTAATGATTAAGATGGCGGAACTTTACATGAGGCAATGTCTAGACACCTTATCTTCTTTGGAATGCTAACTCAAGGATATACTTTTTTCCTCTTGGAATGGAGCACTGAAAAATAAGGGGAGCGGCGGAATGGAAAAATCAATACAAACGGACTTGAAAATAACATTTTAAGAATTAAAAGTATTTTATAATTTTAATCCTATACTAACATATAAGCTATTGAATTAACTTAGCAATGTCAATCTAATTTAATGCGAATTGGTATAACGGTATAATGTAACAATGATTAACTCCTCCGGTGAGGGGAAGGAGGGTTTATTTTAAATCGTTAATGAATGTCCAGATTTAGGGCAATGAGCTAAATATAATGAAGGATATTAATAACATACTAATAAACTAACCCCATATAATAAATTAGGTCCCAGCTATGCCCGAGCAGAGGGGAGGAGATTCAGACACTTGGCAGACAGCCATTAGTCTGATTCTGGTTAACCCCTTCCAACCAGCAGCTGCCTATTATAAGGGACCGGGATCTGAATGTGAAGTAAACGTAAAAACTGTTAGTATATAGTAAATGGTAGACAATTGGAAGAGTTAATTAGATATACAAATTTGCAGTTTCGGTACATATCACTCGGTCTTGAATTGGCCCTTCTTCCCTTTTGTAATGTTGGTCAAGGGAGCGGAGCTAAATGTAGATTAACATCAACGGAAGTCGTTAAACATGTAACTATCACCAATAGGTGGCTATTTCTTTACAGTATCATTATTTTTAGATACTGTAATATCACTTTTTTTATTTTTATATCACTTTACACTTCTTTGTCTTTTTTCTTAAGGATAATTTTAAAAGGGATATACCAACAGAACCTAGTAGCCGCGAATGCCCACCCAACACATAGACCACCCACACAACAAAAGAGGCGTAACATAAAATCTAAAACTAGTGAACAACTAAATACATACATAAAAAACACAAATATAATAATAATAATAATAATAATAATATCTTTTATTGTCATTACACATAAGTGCAACGAGATTTGGTTTGCAACTTTGAGATTTCGGTTTGCAACCCTCGAGAACAAGGTTTGTAAAAACGAAATTTGACCAGTAACATCAACACAGACTAAAGTGCGAGGCCAAGGGAGACAGTCCATGGGGGGGGGGGGGGGTTACTCAGCAGGGCCAGTTCAGAGCCGCTATAGCTCTGGGAATGAAGCTGTTCCTGAGTCTGGAGGTGCGGGCGTAGAAGGCCTTGTAACGTCTGCCGGAAGGGAGTAGTTCGAACAGTCCATTACAAGGGTGAGAGGAGTCTTTATGTATGCTGACGGCCTTTCTGAGGCACCGTGTGTGGTAGATGCCCTCCAAGGCTGGTAGCGGTGTCCCAAAAATCTGTTGTGCTCTGTGGACAACGTGCTGAAGAGCTCTCCTCTCCGCCTCTGTGCAGCTGAGATACCACAACGAGATGCCATACGTTAGTATCCTCTCTATGATGCAGCGGTAGAAGGTCGTCAGCAGCTGTTGTGGCAGACCAGTCCGTTTCAATGTTCTTAGGAAGAACAGTCGTTGCTGTGCCTTTTTGACCAGCGCAGCGGTGTTGGTGGACCATGTGAGGTCCTCTGAGATGTGAGTGCCTAGAAACTTGAAGCTGGACACTCTCTCCACACTGTATCTGTAGATGGAGATTGGGGCGTATTCCCCATTCTGTGAAGTCGATAATCAGCTCCTTGGTCTTGGAGGTATTTAGCGACAAGTTGTACAGATGTATGTAAGTTGTATGTAAGTATTGTAACAGATGTATGGAGGATCGCTAACCCAGTTGGAAGGGAATACTCTTTTTACTCAGTGATACATAAAACTTATTCACGTATCGACTACTTTTTAGTGGATATGAAATTAATTCCTTACACAAAGAATCCTAAATATCATAAAAGCATTATCTCCGATCACTCTACGCTAACTTTTTTCTTAAAACTAGAAGGAATGCCTAATAAAAAATCGTTTTGGAGGTTTAATCCTCAAATTCTAAATGATCCACAAGGTGGAATATATCTAAAACAACCGATCGAACTATTTTTTGAGACTAACGACACCACAGGTATTGCACCCTCTTTATTATGGGAATCTTTTAAGGCATTTATCAGAGGATCTATAATTTCATACCAAGCTTTTCAAAATAAAAAGAATAAAAACGAACAAGTGCAGTTAGAAGAACGAATTAGACAACTGGATCTAGATAATGCTAAAGAACCAACTATAGACAAACACAATAAAATAGCAATACTGAAATTTGAATTAAACAGGAACTTATCTGCAAAAGTTATAAAAATATTTCAAATTACAAAACTGGAAAACTTTGAATTTGGCGTTAAACCACATTAAGTCTTGGCACGTCAATTGGAAAAAACAGGAAAAGGATCATACAATTTCAAAAATTAAATCGGATAAAGGTGAATTGTTAACATTACCTAATGATATCAATAAAAGATTTGCCCAATTTTATCAACATTTATATACATCCAAAACGTCAGCAGATAGTACCAAAGTTTTTTTTTTTTTGGAGAACTGCAACCTCCCAAAACTTAATCTGCTGGAACAGGAGAAATTAGGAGCTCAGGTCTCAATTAAGGAAATAGAAGAGACAATAAATTCACTGAAGAATGGTAAAATCCCAGGACCGGATGGATTTAGTAATGAATTTTATAAAAGATTTTACGAGATAATCTCAGCACAACTACAAAAACTGTACACATACGCTTTCAAAGAACAAACATTACCAGAAACATTAGCGGAATCATCGATTACACTCATACCTAAAAAAAGATAAAGATATAAAAGACCCTGGCTCATATGGAGCCATCGCACTGTTAACACAGATCAGAAAATACTAGCGAAAACCCTAGCAAGAAGATTGAGTAAATATGTTAGTAAATTAATAAATGCGGATCAAAAGCGGTTTATACCCAAGAGATACTCATTCAATAATTTGAGACGTCTGTTTAATATAATGCACTCATACTGAACAGCAAGACCTATCAATTATTTCATTGGATGCAGAAAAAGCATTCGACCAAGTGAATACCTCTTCAAAGTATTGCAAAAATTTCAAATGGGAGAGAACTTTATTTCATAGGTAAAATTATAATATGACAAGCCGACTGCCAGAATAATAACTAATAATATACTGTCTCCGAAATTTCAACTATCCAGGGGCAATAGATAGGGATGTGCATTATCACCCCTGCTATTTGCTCTTGTGATCGAACCCTTAGCAGAAGGCATAAGAATGCATCCGAATATCCATGGTTATAATACAAAATGCTCAAATAATAAAATATCACTATACGCAGACGATGTACTATTTTATATTACAAAATAAAAAACAAGCATGCCAAACATACTAAACCTAGTAGAGGAATTCAGATCCTTTTCAGGATATAGAATAAATTGGAATAAAAGTGAAATTATGACGATAAAACAGGAAAAGATTCGACACACCTTTTAAAATTGCCTTTTAAAATTGCTATAGAAAAATTTAAATACTTGGGAATCGAAATTACCAGAAAATATAAATCTTTATTCAATGCAAACTATATTCCCTTACTTAGTAAATTAAATGCCTTGGTTAAATTTTGGAAAACACTTCAGATGTCTTTAATAGGCAGAATAAATGCCATAAAAATGAATTTTTTACCACAAATGTTATATTTATTTCAATCCATACCAATATATTTACCTAAAAAGTTTTTCAAAAAACTAGATTCTGATATCACAAATTTTACTTCGGAGTCACGTGAGTGACTACGTGAAGAAGCCCCACCAGGCGCATGCGCGTCATTACGTCCGCGCATGTTGCACTGAACGGGCTGGAGGGCACAGCTCCACCAGCGGTAAGTAGAAAACTCACAGGTAAGTGGTTTTGAAAACTTTGCCTGGGAATTTTTAACTCTGTAAAGCTGGCTCGAGCAGTCAGCAGGAGTTGGTGGTATGGAGCGGTCAGATAGGAAAGTTCATAGTAGCGTGGGTCCAGTAATACGGATTCACAAATTAGATTGGGTCGGGAGATTAGCGCGGCAACACCGGTTCCGATACCGGGTGCCGTTTTACCAACAGCCGGTATCGGAAGAGGCTGATATTAGAGGTGAACTTTCTACACCAGCTCCAAGGACTCAGGAGCCTGAGGCCACCAATAGCCATAGAAAGGCAAAAAGAAAAAGAAAATCTATCAGACCCGTGTTATCAGACAAATCTGAGGAAGAAGGTGACTCCCCTCCAGATATCAAAAGAATGTGGGGGAGGATGCAAAATATGGAGGATGCTCCAAACTTTGATAAATCAAGGGTCTAAGGGCCCAGTGATTCCCCAGACAGCTGTTCAACAAGGCCCATATCAAGAGGAATATGTGGACTATCAGCAAGGGGATTTCCTTCCAGTGCCTTGTTTAGGACTGGAGGATGCCTCCCTACAATATGACTTGGGAGAAGCAGGGCAGGATGCAGCTGACCCCATGTCTGGTGTCCCTGCTCATGTGCAAACACCAGAGCACAAGAGCCACGTTCTGGGTGTCCTGGATATTGCAATAAGTTTGCTATTCCGGATGGGACTGGTGAGGCAATGGAGGTATACCTTGCCAATAATATCAATTATTTAGTGTCTCACCAGCTCCAGCAATTTATGATGCATAAATAAAAGACACCTGTTTACTGTGCATCACTGAAAGTGCCCACGGTGAACCCAGTAATCTGGGCATCCATGATTCCTTCTATGAGAGGACAGGAGGTTCGCCATCAATGCGTCCTCCAACTGGTGGCTGCAGCAATTACTGCATTTGGCACTATCGTCAAAGGGACCATGATTACTCAAACTCAAAAAGATATGTTGGCTCTATTATGCAATGCATTCTTTGAAGTAAATTGCATTAGAAAAATCGCCATCAGGCCAACTCTCAATCAAAAGTTTTGCTGTACCATGTTAGGCGACAAATATACAAACGCCTGAGTTCCTGTTTGGAACGGACCTTGTCAAACAAATATGTGATATTGATGATGAGGCAAAAACAATTGGTTTGATGAAGCCAAGCATATCACGGCCACCTATTCGCAAGCCAGGGTTTGTGTACTGAAGGTCGGATCCAGGTGCTGGACTGAGCAGGGGGAGGCCAGTGGGGCAACGAGGTTACCCACCAAGACAGAGCGGCTTCTACCCCAATATGAGCAGACAGCAGGCTTACAGGCCAACTGCAGAGGCACAGGGAACTTTTGTTTAAGGTTCTGATGCACAACCTCCTATTGGAGGTAGATTACAATTGTTTTACAATAAATGGTGCTGTATAACATGTGATATGTTTATACTAAATACTGTGCCAAGTTCTACCATTGAGTTTATCTCAGGGATAGATCCACCTCAGCAGCACAAGCCAAATAAAATGTTGGTGTTTTCTGCTCCAGTAACTGAACAGGTTAACGATGAGATTAAGAATTATGCCAAAAAGAAGTGATTGAGAAAGCCATTACTCATCCTCAACAATTTGTGTCTAATATATTCCCCAGACCTAGGAAAGATGGGGGTTGTAGAGTAATTCTGGACCTCACTCACTTAAATTCTTCAGTTTTCTATAGACATTTTAAAATGGACACCTACGTTACTGCAAAACAGCTGGTCTCATATGTTATATGGCAACTATTGATTTGCAAGATGCGTATTATTCAGTGCCAATTCATGCTCATTATCACAGGTACTTGGATGGGACAGCTGTAGCAATACAAATGTAATTGAATGGGACAGCTGTAGCAATACAATGCATTGCCTAATGGATTAAGTTCAGCACCTAGTCTATTTACTAAATTGTTAAAACCTGTGCTGGGGCTATTGAGGGCCCATAATCACAGTGTCATGGCTTATTTAGATGATATCTTAATTATCAGCAACACTATAGAGTCAGCTGAGGAGTCGGTTGCAGCAACCAAAAATGTGCTTGAAACATTAGGATTTTTGGTCCATCCAACTAAGTGTAAATTACAGCCAACCCAAATTATTTGGGATTTCTTATTGATTCAGTTGATATGACAGTAACATTACCAACAGCCAAGGTTGTGGATATTGCTGATGTCTGTACTTGCCTCACATAAAAATTTTATACCTCCATCGGAGAAGTCGCTAAGGTCATTGGGAAATTGGTAGCAGCTTTCCCTGCAGTACAGTTCGGTCCTTTGCATTATCAACATTTGCAAAGAGCAAGAGAACAAACACTAAAAGAGCATGCAGGCCATTTTGATCGGGTTATGCAGTTACCAACCACAGCTCTAGCAGAATTGCAGTGGCGGATTGTTAATGTTAGTCAAGCTACCAATAACATTTTGGTGCAGGAACCTTCAATGATTTTACAGACTGATGTAAGTGCTCTTGGATGGGGGGCTACGGACAATGAGTCTAGCTGTGGGCGTAGATGGAATGAACAAGAAGGTTTGATTCTACACACACAATGAATTATTGGGGGCATTTTATGGGTTAAAGGCATATTGCTCCACAATGAATAATTTACACGTTCAACTCCAGATTGATAACACCACGGGAGTGGTATATATTAATCATATGGGAGGAGCAAGATCAGTTTCATGTGATAACATGGCTAATCTTATATGGCATTGGTGTATTTCGAGAAACATCTGGGTTTCAGCCATCTTTCTACCAGGGGTAGACAATGTGGTTTTGAGACCAGAGGTCTCAAAAATTTAATGACAATTTAGAATGGATGTTGAATTCTAAAGTTTATCAAACAATTGTTACTCGATTTGGGTTGCCAGATATTGATCTGTTTGCATCCAGACAGAATCATCAGTTGCCTAAATATGTTTCATGGGAGCCAGATCCAGGAGCAATAGCTGTGGATGCATTTTCATTACATTGGGGGCACTCATTCTTTTATGCTTTTCCTCCATTTTGTCTGATTATGAAATGTCTAACCAAAATAGAGCGTGACTCCGCCACAGGCGTTTTGGTGGTCCCAGATTGGCCAACACAACCATGGTTCCCATTGGTACTCAGAATGATGGTTCAGCCATTCAGGATGATTCCCAGCTGCAGTAATTTGTTGGTGCATCCGGTTACAGGAGAAAGTCACCCATTACATGACCGTATCAATTTGTTGGTCTGCAGGTTCTGAACAGACCATTCCAAGGCTTTGGATTGTCAAACAGGACCATGGAGATTATCACTGCAGCCTGGAGGAATAGTACTAAAAAACAATATGTGGTTCACATAAAGAAATGGGAGATGTTCTGTGTACAATCAAATATATCTTACCATACTGCAAGCATAAGTGATGTGTTGGAGTTCCTTGCTAAATTGCATTTTGATGAGCACTTGAGTTATAGTGCTATTAACAGTGTTCGGAGTGCTTTGTCCTCCTATTTAGGGCAGTCCTCAGGACAACAACCTATCGGGGCTCATCCGTTAGTATCCCGATTTATGAGAGGAATTTTTAACAAAAACCCTCCTAAACCTAGATATACAAAAATCTGGGATATCATTACAGTTCTCACACTGCTTCGGCAATGGGCTCCAATTACGTCATTGTCTATGCAGATATTAACTCTGAAAGTGGTTATGCTTATGGCGCTGGTTTCAGCACAACATGTACAAACAATACAATTGTTACAAATAGATTGTATGCATTTGTCTGTAGATGACATTACATTTTATGTCTATGATTTAATCAAACAAAGCAGGCCAGGTATGGCAGGAACCAAGGTGACGTTTAAAGCATATCCTGTTGACCAAATGTTATGTGTAGTTAAACACTTAAGCCAATATCTTGAGTTAACAAGGAACCTCAGAGGTTCTGAACCAACACTGCTCATTAGTCACAAAAAGCCATATAAAGAGTGTCAGTACAAACTATTTCTAGATTGTTGAAACAGGTTCTCAATTATGCTGGAGACGACACTCGTGTATTTAAATCTCACTCCACCAGTGCAGCTTGAACATCCGTGGCGAAGGCTCAGGACGTGCCGCTAGACCAAATCCTCGCGGCCGCAGGATGGTCTAGAGAATCGACATTCTCACAATTTTACTTCGGAGTCACGTGAGTGACTACGTGAAGAAGCCCCGCCTGGCGCTGGATCGGCATTACGTCGATGCTATCGGTAGAGGAAGAGCTGCAGACCGCACCTCCAACACAGCGGTAAGGAAACAGCCCGCAGGTAAGTAAAATTATTTTACTTCCAGGGCGTTTTCTAAACTCCGTAGGCTGGTGGGTAAACCAGGAGGAGTTAAATTAAAATATATATATATATATATTTTTTTTTTTTTAAATTGCGGGTAAAACGTGCGTCCCGGGGTGTAGAAAAGTCGGGACAGCAGATTATTGCGGAGCCGGTTCCGATACCGATGGCCGTTGAAATACCCGTTAGTGAGGCTTTGATTGCTCCACAAACAGAAACTTTGGAGGAAAACCCAGTGCCTAAAAAATGTAAAAGAAAAGCTAAAAGGCCTGAGGTTTCTGAGGATTCTGATTCAGAAGGTCCAGAAAGAAAAGCCTTATGGCTCAGAATGGATCAAATGGAGAAAATGTTCCAAACTATAATCAACCAAGGGTCTAAGTACCCAGAATATTCCCAGGCAGCCCCTGAGGGGGTTCCATATCATGAATATGGTACCAGTTTGAATTGGGAATTCAAACTGCCCGGGATTGGGCTGGAGGAAGTCTCCTTGAACAAGTTTCAAGAACAAGGGCTGTATGAGACAGACCCTGAAAGTGGTGATTGAGGTCCGGAGTGCACACCACAATACAAATATATTGATCCAGGTGTGCCTGATGTGGCACAAAGTTTTGCTATACCTGGAGGAGGTGGTGAGGCCATGGAAGAAAACCTGGCGGCCAATATTAATTATATGGTCTCTCACCCGCTTCAAGAAGCTGTTATGGTTGAGACAGCAGAATTGTATAAAACACCTATTAATTGTGCCTCATTGAAGGTACCTACGGTGAATCCGGCTATTTGGGCGCCAATGTCATCGATGATGCGGGCGCAGGAGATTCGATTTCAAAGAATCCTCAAGCTGAGTTCAGCTGGCATTACTGCCTTTGGAAGATAAGTGGAAGGTTGTGGAGTGACCAAAGTTCAGAAGCATATGTTGGCTTTATTCTGCAACTCATTTTTGAGATAAATTGTATGAGGAAGATTGCCATTCGGCCTCTGTTACATCCAAGATTTGCAGGGTTGTGCAAGCCAAGCAATGTTCAAACTCCTGGTTATTTGTTTGGAGAAAATTTGTCTAAACAAATTAAAGAAATGGATGAAGAGGCAAAAACTATTGGCCTTATGAAACCCTTCAGTTTTGGCCAGAGAAGGGCTGGTCATATGAAAAAGGGGATTTGATTTTGGAGCTCGAACAAGCAACGAGGCAGGAGTATGATAAGAAAGAATTACCAGCCAGCACAGCCAAATGTACACCCATTTATTGGGAAAAGGAGATCATTTCGTCCAGTTGGAGAGGTACAAAAACTTTATCATATCAAAGAAGAATGTTTGGATGAACCTCAGATTGGTGGTAGACTCCGAATGTTTTATAATAAATGGGACAGTATAACAGCTGATCGTGTTGTATTAGATACTGTGTTAGGATCTACCATTGATTTTGTAGAAGGTATGGATCCATTGGGACAGAATAAGCCTAATCATTCTTTGATGTTTTCAGTTCTTGAAAAAATTCAAATTGACAAAGAGGTTAAGAATTTGTGTGAGAAAGGAGTTATTGAGAAAACAGGAGAGGATCCACATCAATTTGTATCAAATATTTTCCCCAGACCAAAGAAAGATGGGGGTTGTAGAATCATTTTAGATCTCACACAATTGAATACATTTGTCCAGTATAAACATGTTAAAATGGACACATTCAACACAGCAATGCAGCTGGTATCAACAGGTTGTTATATGGCTACAATAGATTTGAAGGATGCATATTATTCGGTCCCAATTCGTCATAGTTTTCGCAGGTATTTAAAGTTTAAATAGATGGGACAGCTGTGGCAATACAAAGCATTACCTAATGGATTAAGTTCAGCACCTAGATTGTTCACTAAATTGTTGAAGCCAGCACTTGCACTGCTAAGGGCACAAAAACACATCGTTATGGCTTATCTAGATGACATTTTAATTGTCAATGCTAATCAGGAGTCAGCTGAAAAATCAGTCTCAGCAACTACAAACTTGTTTGAAAAGTTGGGATTCCTGATTCATCCAACAAAATCTAAGTTACAGCCATCCCAAACCATTGAATAGCTGGGGTTTGTGATTAATTCAGTTACCATGTTGGTAACTTTACCAATGGATAAGGTGATAGATTTGACAAATGTGTGTCAGAACCTGATTAACAAACCTTATCCCTCCATCCGAGAAGTTGCTAAGGTTATTGGGAAGTTGGTAGCAGCATTTCCAGCAGTAGAATTTGGTCCACTACATTACCAAAATCTTCAAAGGGCAAAAACTCAAGCGCTTATTCAGCAAGCAGGCCATTTTGATAGGCCAATGCAATTGCCAAAGGAAGCCTTATCAGAATTGCATTGGTGGGTTGAGTATGTTCCACAAGCTGCTAAGAACATTTTAGTTCAGCAGCCAGTAGTGTTTTTGCAAACTGACGCAAGTTCTCTCGGATGGGGGGCTACGGATAATGAGACCAGCTGTGGGGGCAGATGGGCTGTCCAAGAGGATTTATTGCTCCAAACATATGGTATTAATTATTTGGAGCCACTGGGAGCATTTTATGGATTAAAAGCTTATTGTTCCACATTAAAAGATTTGCATGTCCAAATACAAATAGACAATACACAGCTGTGGCATCTATCAATCACATGGGTGGTGTCAGATCAATATCATGTGATCATCTGGTAAACCAGATGTGGCAATGGTGTATTGGTAAAATATTTGGCTTTCAGCTATTTATCTCCCAGGGAGAGACAATGTTGTGACAGACAAAAGATCACGAATATTTTAAGACAATACAGAATGGATGTTAAATCCACAAATTTTCAAAAATATTGTCAGTCGGTATGGAGTACCGGACATTGATCTGTTTGCATCTAGATTGAATCACCAATTGCCCAAATACGTGTCTTGGGAACACGATCCAGGGGCAGTAGCGGTGGATGCTTTCTCGCTACACTGGGGGAATACGTTCTTTTATGCTTTTCCCCCATTCTGTCTGATTGGGCAATGTCTTAAGAAAATAGCGCAAGACGCTGCCAAAGGCATTTTGGTGGTGCCAAATTGGCCTACGCAGTCATGGTTCCCATTGATGCTTAAAATGATTGTTGAACCATGTATGACAATTCCCAGTTGCGGCAATCTGTTGACACAACCAGTAACAAAAGAAATTCATCCATTGCATGATCATATGAATTTGTTAATCTGCAGGTTCTGACCAGACCATTGCAAGAGTTTGAACTGTCGGACAGGACCGTGGATGTTATAGATGCAGCTTGGAGGAATAGCACTAAAAAACAATATATGTCACATATAAGGAAATGTGAAGTTTTTGTACACAGTCAAAGATATCTTATCATACTGCAAACATTTCAAATGTATTGGAGTTCCTTGCTGGGTTACATTTTGATGAGCATTTGAGTTATAGTGCCATTAATTGTGCTCGTAGTGCATTAGGACAAATTTCGGATCGGGATTCAGTTGGGTCTCGCCCATTAGTATCCCGATTCATGAAAGGAATTTTAATAAAAATCCTCCCAAGCCAGATATACAGAATTTTGGGATGTTAGCATTGTTCTCACTTTGCTTAAGCAATGGACTCCAATTACTTCAATGTCTTTGCAGAAGTTAACACTGAAGGTAGTAATGTTAATGGCATTGGTATCAGCTCAAAGAGTACAAACTTTGCAATTGTTACGGTTGGATTGCATGCATGTGACTGCAGATAACATTGTGTTTTATGTTTATGACCTGATCAAACAAAGCAGACCAGGGAGAACTGGAGCTAACGTAATGTTTAAAGCATATCCTATCGATGAAACATTGTGTGTAGTAAGCATTTAACTCAATACATTGAGGTAACCAAAAATCTCAGAGGTTCTGAGGAAGCGTTATTGATAACGCACAAAAAAACCACATACAAAAATGTCAGTTCAAACCATTTCTAGATGGTTAAAACAGGTTTTGGATCTAGCAGGAATAGACACTGATGTGTTTAAATCTCACTCCACTAGGGCGGCAGCTACGTCCGCGGCGAAGGTACAGGACGTACCACTCGATCAAATTTTAGAGGCCGCAGGATGGTGTAGAGAAGAAACGTTTCAAAGTTCTACAATAAACCTGTTGTCACGGTGCCAGGATTTGGGCACGCAGTACTGGGTTCTCTTTAAATGCTTGCTTTGTTTTATATTATCGATTTATATTATCGATTTATGTTACCATTGACATCATTTATCATTTTTCTTTTGTAATTTTCCCCTACGATAGAGGGGTTATTATTTAAAAAATTGTTCTTTTTTAAAGGACTTATTACATAAATTGTAACAATGTCTTAAAATACCATTTACTCACTACTGTTTTGACTAAACAGAGAGTCGTATGGAATTAGTCTATGACATAAAAAACACAGAGCTTTAAAATCTTCACGTAGTCACTCACGTGACTCCGAAGTAAAATAGTAAGATTAAACAAGAACTTACCTGTTCGAAGTTTGATCTTTATTTTATGAGGAGTTACAATGAGGGATTACGTGCCCTCCGCTCCCAACCCTCATAATATAAATGATCATCTGGTAGTTCTAGTCTATGTTGGGCCCTACTATCTTACTCCGGCTATTGGTTCTGTGTTTTTCATGCCGCTGCTTTGAAGTATGCCGATCCAGCGCCAGGCGGGGCTTCTTCACGTAATCCCTCATCGTAACGCCTCATAAAATAAAGATCAAACTTCGAACAGGTAAGTTCTCGTTTAATCTTACTATTTTATGACATAGAAACATAGAAACATAGAAATTAGGTGCAGGAGTAGGCCATTCGGCCCTTCGAGCCTGCACCGCCATTCAATATGATCATGGCTGATCATCCAACTCAGTATCCCGTACCTGCCTTCTCTCCATACCCTCTGATCCCCTTAGCCACAAGGGCCACATCTAACTCCCTCTTAAATATAGCCAATGAACTGGCCTCAACTACCCTCTGTGGCAGAGAGTTCCAGAGACACACCACTCTCTGTGTGAAAAAATTCCTTCTCATCTCGGTCCTAAAGGATTTCCCCCTTATCCTTAAGCTGTGACCCCTTGTCCTGGACCTCCCCAACATCGGGAACAATCTTCTTGCATCTAGCCTGTCCAACCCCTTAAGAATCTTGTAAGTTTCGATAAGATCCCCTCTCAATCTCCTAAATTCTAGAGAGTATAAACCGAGTCTATGCAGTCTTTGTTCATAAGACAGTCCTGACATCCCAGGAATCAGTCTGGTGAACCTTCGCTGCACTCCCTCTATGGCAATAATGTCCTTCCTCAGATTTGGAGACCAGAACTGTACGCAATACTCCAGGTGTGGCCTCACCAAGACCCTATACAACTGAAGTAGAACCTCCCTGCTCCTATACTCAAATCCTTTTGCTATGAAAGCTAACATACCATTGGCTTTCTTCACTGCCTGCTGTACCTGCATGCCTACTTTCAATGACTGGTGTACCATGACACCCAGGTCGCGCTGCATCTCCCCTTTTCCTAATCGGCCACCATTTAGATAGTAGTCGGTTTTCCTATTTTTGCCACCAAAGTGGATAACCTCACATTTATCCACATTATACTGCATCTGCCAAACATTTGCCCACTCACCCAGCCTATCCAAGTCACATTGCATTCTCCTAGCATCCTCCTCACAGCTAACACTGCCCCCCAGCTTAGTGTCATCCGCAAACTTGGAGATATTGCCTTCAATTCCCTCATCCAGATCATTTATGTATATTGTAAATAGCTGGGGTCCCAGCACTGAGCCTTGCGGTACCCCACTAGTCACTACCTGCCATTGTGAAAACGACCCGTTAACTCCTACTCTTTGCTTCCTGTTTGCCAGCCAGTTCTCTATCCACATCAATACTGAACCCCCAATGCCATATGCTTTAAGTTTATATACTAATCGCTTATGTGGGACCTTGTCGAAAGCCTTCTGGAAGTCCAGATACAGCACATCCACTGGTTCTCCCCCATCCACGCTACTAGTTACATCCTCGAAAAATTCCACAAGATTCGTCAGACATGATTTACCTTTCGTAAATCCATGCTGACTTTGTCCAATGATTTCACCACTTTCCAAATGTGCTGCTATCCCATCTTTAATAACTGACTCTAGCAGTTTCCCCACTACCGATGTTAGACTAACTGGTCTGTAATTCCCCGTTTTCTCTCTCCCCCCCTTCTTAAAAAGAGGGGTTACGTTTGCTACCCGCCAATCCTCAGGAACTACTCCAGAATCTAAAGAGTTTTGAAAGATTATCACTAATGCATCCACTATTTCCGGAGCTACTTCCTTAAGTACTCTGGGATGCAGCCTATCTGGCCCTGGGGATTTATCGGCCTTTAATCCATTTAATTTACCCAACACCACTTCCCGACTAACCTGGATTTCACTCAAGTACTCCTTTGACCTTCGGTCCCCTGCTATTTCCGGCAGATTATTTATGTCTTCCTTAGTGAAGACGGAACCAAAGTAGTTATTCAATTGGTCCGCCATATCCTTGTTCCCCATGATCAACTCACCTGTTTCTGACTGCAAAGGACCTACATTTGTTTTAACTAATCTCTTTCTCTTCACATATCTATAAAAACTTTTGCAGTCAGTTTTTATGTTCCCTGCCAGTTTTCTTTCATAATCTATTTTTCCTTTCCTAATCAAGCCCTTTGTCCTTCTCTGCTGGTCTCTGAATTTCTCCCAGTCCTCTGGTATGCGGCTTTTTCTGGCTACTTTGTACGCATCATCCTTTGCTTTGATACTATCCCTGATTTCCCTTGTTATCCACGGATGCACTACCTTCCCTGATCTATTCTTTTGCCAAATTGGGATGAACAATTTTTGTAGTTCATCCATGCAGTCTTTAAATGTCTTCCATTGCGTATCCACCGTCAACCCTTTTAGAATTGATTGCCAGTCAATCTTGGCCAATTCACGTCTCATACCCTCAAAGTTACCTTTCCTTAAGTTCAGAACCATTGTTTCTGAATTAACAATGTCACTCTCCATCCTAATGAAGAACTCGACCATATTATGGTCACTCTTGCCCAAGGGGGCACGCACAATAAGACTGCTAACTAACCCTTCCTCATTACTCAATACCCAGTCTAAAATAGCCTGCTCTCTCGTTGGTTCCTCTACATGTTGATTTAGGTAACTATCCCTCATACTTTCCAAAAAATCCTCTTCCTCAGCGCCCCTGCCAATTTGATTCACCCAATCTATATGTAGATTGAAGTCACCCATTATAACTGTTTTGCCTTTGTTGCACGCATTTCTAATTTCCTGTTTGATACCATCCCCAACTTCACTACTACTGTTAGGTGGCCTGTACACAACTCCCACTAGCGTTTTCTGCCCCTTAGTGTTTCGCAGCTCTACCCATATCGATTCCACATGCTCCAAGCTAATGTCCTTACTTTCCATTGCGTTAATCTCCTCTCTAACCAGCAATGCTACCCCACCTCCTTTTCCTTTCTCTCTATCCCTCCTGAATATTGAATATCCCTGGATGTTCAGCTCCCAGCCTTGGTCACCCTGGAGCCATGTCTCCGTGATCCCAACTATATCATACTCATTAATAGCTATCTGCACGTTCAACTCATCCACCTTATTACGAATACTCCTTGCATTGAGACACAAGGCCTTCAGGCTTGTTTTTACTACGCTCTTGCCCCTTATACAATTTTGTTGAGAAGTGGCCCTTTTTGATTTTTGCCCTGGTTTTGTCTGCCTGCCACTTTTACTTTTCACCTTGCTCCCTATTGCTTCCACTCTCGTTTTACACCCACCTGCCTCTCTGCTCTTGTACCCATCCCCCTGCCACATTAGTTTAAATCCTCCCCGACAGCACTAGCAAACACTCCCCCAAGGACATTGGTTCCATTCCAGCCCAGGTGCAGACCGTCCTGTTTGTACTGGTCCCACCTCCCCCAGAAATGGTTCCAGTGCCCTAAAAATTTGAATCCCTCCCCCTTGCACCATTTTTCAAGCCACGTATTCATTTGCAATATCCTCCTATTTCTACTCTGACTGGCCCGTGGTACTGGTAATAATCCAGAGATTATTACCTTTGAAGTCCTACTTTTTAGTCTATCTCCTAGCTCCCTAAATTCACCTTGTAGGACCTCATCCCTTTTTTTCCCTATATCGTTGGTGCCAATATGCACCACGACAACTGGCTGTTCACCCTCCCCCTCCAGAATGTTCTGCAGCCGTTCAGTAACATCCCTGACCTTTGCACCAGGGAGGCAACATACCATCCTGGAGTCTCTTTTGCGGCCGCAGAAACGCCTATCTATTCCCCTGACAATTGAATCCCCTATTACAATAGCCCTTCCCCTCTTTTTTCCCCCATCATGTGCTGCAGAGCCACCCATGGTGCCATGAACTTGGCTGCTGCTGCATTCCCCTGATGAGCCATCTCCCTCAACAGTATCCAAAATGGTAAACCTGTTGAGTAGGGAGATGACCGCAGGGGACTCCTGCACTGTCTGCCTACTGCTTTGCTGGCTATTGGCCACCCGCTCCCTTTCTGTCCTCTTACCTTTTACCTGTGGCGTGACCAACTCGCTGTATGTGCTGTCCACGACTTTCTCTGCATCGTGGATGCTCCAGTATGAATCCAGCCGCAGCTCCAATCGTTCCATGCGGTCTGCCAGGAGCTGCAGCTGGACACACTTCCTGCAAATGTAGTCATCAGGGACACCGACCATATCCCTGATCTCCCACATGTTGCAGGCTGAGCAAACCACGGGACCAATCTCCACTGACATCTTACTCCCAAATTGCTCTATTAAATATATATATATATATATATTTTTTTTTTTTTAAATTAAACACAAAACTTTATTCTTTAAACGTTACTAATAAATAACGAATCCCTAACACCCAGAGTCCTTAGCTCCCAGAGTCCTTAGCACCCAGAATCCTTAAACCTGAAGGCAGAAATGAAGAAATGTAAACCCCGGGTTGCAGCCAATCAGCTGCTTCCTCTGGTTCTCTTCAACCAATCAGAGGCTCCAACAGATTCCCTCACTGGAAGATGGAACGTTGCAGCTGCTGGTCTCACAGCGCAGGTAGCTCCACCCTCACTGACCCACGGCTCCCCGGGCCTCTGTGTCAGCAAGCCCCGCGCTAGGTTTATACTCACAGCGCAGGTAACTCCACCCTCTGTCTCCAACGGCTCCCCGGGCCTCTGTGTCAGCAAGCCCCGCGCTAGGTTTATACTCACAGCGCAGGTAGCTCCACCCTCTGTCTCCAACGGCTCCCCGGGCCTCTGTGTCAGCAAGCCCCGCGCTAGGTTTATACTCACAGCGCAGGTAACTCCCCCCTCTGTCTCCAACGGCTCCCCGGGCCTCTGTGTCAGCAAGCCCCGCGCTAGGTTTATACTCACAGCGCAGGTAGCTCCACCCTCTGTCTCCAACGGCTCCCCGGGCCTCTGTGTCAGCAAGCCCCGCGCTAGGTTTATACTCACAGCGCAGGTAACTCCCCCCTCTGTCTCCAACGGCTCCCCGGGCCTCTGTGAAAAGCAAGCCCCGCGCTAGGTTTATACTCACAGCGCAGGTAACTCCCCCCTCTGTCTCCAACGGCTCCCCGGGCCTCTGTGAAAAGCAAGCCCCGCGCTAGCTTTATACTCACAGCGCAGGTAGCTCCACCCTCTGTCTCCAACGGCTCCCCGGGCCTCTGTGAAAAGCAAGCCCCGCGCTAGGTTTATACTCACAGCGCAGGTAGCTCCACCCTCTGTCTCCAACGGCTCCCCGGGCCTCTGTGAAAAGCAAGCCCCGCGCTAGGTTTATACTCACAGCGCAGGTAGCTCCACCCTCTGTCTCCAACGGCTCCCCGGGCCTCTCCAGTACAAACCAGTACAGACAGTGCCACGGTTTGGGCATGCTGGGTTTGGGTTCCATTTACTTCATTTGCTTTGTTTTATATCATTGTTTGTAATTTCCCCATGGGATAGAGGGGTTATTACTGAATTTTGTTATAATTATTTTAAATAGTTATTGAATATTTGAAGCAATGTTCAATACATTATTTATTCACTACTGTGTCAACCAAAGCAGTTTGTCGTATGGAGTGCATCTGCGGCATGAAAACACAGAGCTTTGAAATCTTCACATACTCACTCACGTGACTCCGAAGTAAAATAGTAAGATTAAACGAGAACTTACCAGTTTGAGGTTTGATCCTTATTTTATGAGGAGTTGTGTTGAGGGATTATGTGCCCTCTGCTCCCACCCTCATAATCTAAGAGATCATCTGGTAGTTCTAGTCATTTTAAAGCCTTACTATGTTACTTCGGCTATATATGTTTCTGTGTTTTCACGCCGCTGCTTTGAAGTATGATGCGCATGCGCCTGGCGGGGCTTCTTCACGTAACGTAACTCCTCATAAAATAAGGATCAAACTTCGAACTGGTAAGTTCTCATTTAATCTTACTATTTTATATGGGACTATAAATCCCATAGAATCCAAAGAAGACACTTGTGTAAACACAAAGAATTTGGTGGACTAACACTCCCCAACTTTTTGTTCTATTATTGGGCAGTAAATATCAAAAATGTAATTCACCTGTTGGACAATTCTGCCCAACGGGTGGATTGGATAATAATGGAGAAAGAGGATTGTTCCCCTTTTAATATAGGAGCGATCCTTCTCTCACCGATAAAACTGAATAATACAATATACAAGAAAAACCCAATTATTCATAGTACTGTTATAATTTGGAAACAAATAAAATTAATTCTCAAATTAAGAAACTTATCACTTCTCTCTCCTATAGTTAATAATCTGTCCTTTAAACCATCCATTATTGATAAAACATTTACCCATTGGGAAAGAATAGGAATTAAAATGCTTGGAGACATGTATGAAACGGGAATTTTTTTATCATTCCAACAACTACAACTCAAATACAATCTGAAAAGTAATCAATATTTTAAATACCTTCAAATCCGTGACTATTTGAAAAAACATACACAAGAATAGCAAACTCTGACTCCAGATCTATTAGATGAAGCTATCAACAGAAAGGCAGACTCCGGTGGCGCCATCATGAGGTGAAGACGCCCTGCCACCCAGCTCCATAAGAATGTTGAAGAAAACGGGGTAAAAAACGCTGAAAAAAGACTTACTTGCTGTCTGAAATCTCAGTACTGATTAGTACAGAATTGATAACTGACGTTATCAGCCCTGCACCCTGTGACATGCAACGGACCCCAGAAGAAAAACTGAAAACCTGGCTACCGACCACTCGGGATCCGGTAGGCCGTTCTGAAGCCTCGGTCTCGGGTAGAACCCGATCCCAGGAAGACATTGCAGGAAAAAAACCTTCTGGAGCTGAAGAAGTTAAAACAAAACTGGAGATGGAAGGATTGAAAACTCTTATTGAAAAAGAGATGGCAAGCATCAAAACCGACTTATTGAATTTAAAGAAAGATATGAAAAAGTTGAATATTAAGGAAGAAGTTGAAAAAATTAATGAAGAAGTGAAAGATTTGAAAACTGAAATAAAAGACTTGAAGACTGAAATCACTGAATCTGCTCAAGCACTGAAAAAAGAGATCACGGACAAGTTAAAAGAGCAGAACAAACAGATGAAAATTAAAATCGAAACCCTGGTGAAGGACAAGCTGTCTGAGGTCGAAGCAGCATTAAATTTACATTCGACAGATATAAGCATTATTAAAGACTTAGCTGAAGCATCGGCTCGGGACTCAGACAGAGAAATACAACGCTTATCTGAACTTCTGGACAAGATAACAGAAAAATGCACGGAGTTGGAAGGCTACCAAAGAAGGTCGAATCTTAGAATTGTGGGCATTCCGGATGGCATGGAACGGAATAACCCACGAGGATTTACAGCAGATTTACTGCAACAAGTTTTAGCCTTGGATCAGAAACCCTTACTGGCTCATGCACATAGAGTAAAGAGGCGTTTTACAGGACCTGGTGCTCCCCCAAGACAAATGATTTTAAAAGTACAGAATGATTACGAACTGGAAGAAATGATGGGTAAGATTGTAAGAAGTAAAAATCTTACTTTTGAAGGAGCACGAATCAGAATTTACCGAGATTATCCTGCTGAAGTTGCCAAGAAACGAAACGCATTCAGGGAGACTAAAAGAATTCTGAGAGAATTGAAGGATGTAAGGTATACTCTGAGATACCCCGCTACTTTGAGGGTGACCTATGACAATCAAGATCATTTCTTCAAGAACCCACAAAATGCACTGGACTTTGCGCAGAGGATTAAGAATCAAGAAGAAGACTGAATAATATTTCACCTTTGAACTATATTAGTGAATAAACTGTATGTTTGCATTTGGTTTAAAGGATTACCGGAATATGGACTGGTTATAGACTGGCTACAATCAAGAAAGACAAAGAAATGAATGGACTGGGTCCCCAATTATAGGTTTGGTCGATTTGGTCGCCCAATTATAGGAAGGATGTCAACAAAATAGAGAGGGTACAGAGGAGATTTACTAGAATGTTGCCTGGGTTTCAACAGCTAAGTTACAGAGATAGGTTGAATAAGTTAGGTCTTTATTCTCTGGAGCGCAGAAGGTTAAGGGGTGACTTGATAGAGGTCTTTAAAATGATGAGAGGGATAGACAGAGTTAATGTGGACAAGCTTTTCCCTTTGAGAATAGGGAAGATTCAAACAAGAGGACATGACTTTAGAATTAAGGGACAGAGGTTTAGGGGTAACATGAGGGGGAACTTCTTTACTCAGAGAGTGGTAGCGGTGTGGAATGAGCTTCCAGTGGAAGTGGTGGCGGCAGGTTCGTTGGTATCATTTAAAAATAAATTGGATAGGCATATGGATGAGAAGGGTATGGAGGGTTATGGTATGAGTGCGGGCAGGTGGGACTAAGGGAAAAAAGTTGTTCGGCACGGACTTGAAGGGCCGAGATGGCCTGTTTCCGTGCTGTAATTGTTATATGATTATATTATATGATTATAGTGGACTGGACTTTCTCTTATGGATATTATTAATTAGAATAATAACAATACTAATAGAAATAATTAATACATAATAAAATACTAATATACTAAAACCTAACCGGTAGTACTGTTACTAACTAAAACAATAATAAATACTAATCACTAAGGCTTAGATATAAGTAACTTTCTTATTACTTCCCACATACATATAATTTACTCATCAATAATTAATACTAATCTACATAAAATTAAAATAAATAGTAATTAGTAAAGATATTTCCTAAGATCATACATTTGATTATACCAATAATAGTTAAGATTTCCTTGATCTTTGCATTTAAATATGTTATAGGATTGATGAAACATTTTAGAATTATATATTCCCGTTAAAATACCTTTTGTAAGACAATAACTTTAAGGACTTATGGAGCTGGTGAGTTAACATCATCTACACTGGAAGTCTGTAGATGGCTAGCCATGCTAGTATGGCTTTCACTAACTGCACCTACTATAGCTGTAGTTTTTCCTTACTTTTCACTATTTACTAACCCTTTTTCCTATCTTCTGTTTTTTTATATTACCTCATGTTTTTATTTTTTTACATCACAGTGGACTCGTAATCAGAAAAGATATATCCGTGCGAGATATTTGAAAATCTTGAAACTCGTCCATCCGGAGTTTGGGGGTAAGGTCGGGTATGTCGAGCTGAGACATGTGAACCATTATAGACCACCTTAAATAAAATGCAGGACTTAAAAAAGAATTGGGGGAATGAGGGAATAATCTTTGGCAGTTGGAATGTTAAAGGTCTTAATGAACCTATTAAAAGGGCCAAAGTATTGGCACATTTGCAAGCACTTAAAATTGATGTTATGTTTCTTCAAGAGACACATTTAAAAAAAGATGCCGAGCATAGATTAAAGGCTAAATGGATTGACAAAATATATCATTCCTCTTTTACTCATAAATCTAGAGGCGTAGCAATACTGATACGTAAAGGTACTTTATTCAAGCATACATCAACTATAATTGATAAAGATGGAAGATTTATTATTGTAACGGGAGAATTATATGCTCAAAAGGTAATATTAGCCAATATATATGGCCCAAATTTTGACAGTCCAATTTTTTTAAAGAAAATATTTAATACAATTCCTGATCATGCACAACATAATTTAATAATTGGAGGAGATTTAAATTGTACTTTAGATCCTTATTTAGATAGATCGTCAGGACAGAGGAAATTTAAATCACACTCCAGTGATTTAATAAATGCATACATTGATACTAGTAAAGTTAGAGATGTTTGGAGAATGGAACACCCAACAGGACGAGATTATTCATTTTACTCCTCGGTACATAAAACATATTCTAGAATTGACTATTTCCTTGTAGATATAAAGCTTTTTCCATACATCTATAACTCTAAATACCACAGCATCATTATTTCAGATCACGCTCCATTAACATTTAATATTAAATTTAATGATAACATGAAAATACGAGGACAATGGAGACTTAATCCACAAATTTTGAAGGATAAATCAACTAATGAATATATTATAAAGCAGATTAAGATTTTTTTTGAAATAAACGATAAACCAGAAATATCTCCATCCCTACTATGGGAAACTTTTAAGGCTTTTACTCGTGGAATTATGATATCTTCACAAGCATTTTACAACGAAGAAAAGCGGAAGGAACAAAATATTCTGGAAACGGAGATAAAACAATTAGAAATAGAAAATGCTCTCAACCCTACAATAAAAAAATAATAATAAAAATACATAATAAAATTACTGCATTAAAATATAAATTAAATAAGATATATGCTGACCAAGTGGTTAAATTATATCAATACACAAAACAAATACAATTTGAATTTGGGGACAAACCACAAAAATTACGTGCTCACCAATTACGAAAAATAGAGGGAGAAAAAATAATACATCGGATTAAATCAGAAAATGGTGAATTCTTAACACAAAATAACGATATTAATGAGAGATTTTTACAATATTATAAAGATTTATATTCATCCAAAATGACTGAAAATCAGATAGGAATTAATACATTCTTAAATGACTGTAATCTAATAGGATTGGATGTAGATGATACAAAACTATTAAATGCTGAAATAACAGTTAAAGAAATTGAGGATTCTATTATATCATTAAAAAACGGGAAAACTCCAGGGCCAGATGGTATTGGTTCAGAATTTTATAAATCATACAAGGATCTGATAACACCTTATTTGAAGACACTTTACGAATATATATATGCGCAACAGAGTTTACCAGAAACACTAAACGAATCCATTATAACACTCATACCAAAAATGGATAAAGACCTAGATGATCCGGGATCATATAGAGCTATTGCTCTCTTAAATACGGATCAAAAGATATTAACTAAAATATTAGCTAAAAGATTAAGTGTAGTGATTAATAAAATAATACACCCGGATCAAACAGGATTTATACCTAAACGATACTCATCATATAACTTGAGACGATTGTTTAATATTATATACTCGAAAAGGAGTTATAATAAAGACTTAGTAATAATATCGTTAGATGCAGAGAAAGCTTTTGACCAAGTTGAATGGCCATATTTGTTTGCGGTTGTGGAAAAGTTCAATTTGGGAGACAAGTTTATAAAATGGATCAAATTACTATATACTAATCCAACTGCTAGAATCTTAACTAACCAAATGATATCCACCAAATTTAATTTATTTCGAGGATGCAGACAAGGATGTCCCCTATCACCATTATTATTTGCGTTGGCTATAGAACCATTAGCCACTCGGGTAAGATTACACCCCAAAATTTTTGGATATGAAACTAACGGAACAAGAAATAAAATTTCTCTATATGCAGATGACGTATTATTATATATTAAAAAACCTGAAATTAGCATACCTAATTTATTGAATTTAATAATTCAATTCGGCTCGTTTTCTGGATATAGAATCAATTGGAATAAAAGTGAACTTATGCCATTAACACAAGATAATTTAACTATATTAAAACAATTTCCTTTTAAGATTGTTATTGAACAGATTAAGTACTTAGGAATTCACATTACAAAAAAATATGATTCTTTATTTAAATATAATTTTTTACCTATACTAAATAAATTAGCTAAGAATATTATATATTGGAGAACTCTACCTATCTCAATGATAGGTAGAATTAACGCGATAAAAATGATTTTTCTCCCACAGTTATTATATTTATTTCAAATGATCCCGATATATCTTTCTAAGAATTTTTTTAAAAAGGTTGACTCTATAGTCAATAATTTTGTTTGGGATTATAGGAGCCATAGAATAAATAAAAAATATTTATGCAAATCGAAAATTAATGGAGGTTTAACATTACCTAATTTTATATTTTATTACTGGTCAGTTAATATTAAGAATATGAACTTTTGGTGGGTGGAACTTGATGAAAATCCAAACTGGTTACTTATGGAAAAGGAAGACTGCTTACCGTATGAAATCAGTTCCATATTATTTTCTAAAATTAAAATATTTAAGAAAACTTATCGAGAAAACCCAATAATTAATAGTGGAATTAATATTTGGAGACAGTTAAAAAGAACGTTAAAACTAGAAGATATCCCATTAGTTCTTCCCATTGTTAATAATGTAAGTTTTAAACCATCCCTGGAAAATTTAGGATTCTTACAATGGAAAAATCAAGGAATTAATAAGATCAGTGACCTTTACAGGGACAATCTGTATCTTTCATTTAAAGAAATACAGGAAATATATGGACTACACTCTAAACATTACTTCAGATATCTACAAATAACTGACTACATTAAAACAACTGCACAGGAATATAAAAAGAGAAAGACGGGAATTCTAGATGAATGCTCAAATAAACACCCAAACACGGAAAAATTAATATCATATATTTATAATATTTTATTAGAAAATGATATACCCAATACGGAAAAGTACAGACAACTATGGGAAAATGAAATAGGTGAAACAATCGAATCTGATATCTGGGATGAAAGTTTACGATATATACATAATTGTTCATTAAATTCTAGACACTCTCTGATACAATTCAAAGTTTTACATAGATTGCATTTTTCAAAATCTAAATTACATAGAACGTTTTCTAATGTATCTCCTATATGTGACAAATGCCAATACCCAGAAGCTAATTTAACACATTCTTTTACAACTTGTATAAAAATTACGAATTTTTGGTTAGAAATATTTAAGGTAATCTCGAATGTTGTAAATAAGAATCTAGTTCCAGACCCAAAATTAATAATATTGGGAATATTAGAAAGGGATCAATTACTCACGACAGCACAAAGAACTTTCATAGATTATAGTTTAATAATTGGTAAAAAATTAATTTTACAATTTTGGAAAGGCCCCATACCCCCTACAATCAAATTGTGGATTTCAGGAATGGCGGAGACTTTACACTTGGAAAGAATAAGACTTGCACTCTTAGGCAAGTTAGACCAATTTAATGTGATTTGGTCTCCATTCCTTGAATATCTTAAGGGATCAATATGACTCGGTTTGTAGACCTGATCGAGACCTGAACGAAGGATTAGACGAAGAATAATACATTATTGATCACGGATATATTATTATAAAAATACTGTTTGTATAATATACCACTGTCATTTTATTTACTTTTTTCTTTTGGTTATTTTATAACTATCTTTATGTTAATCATTTTTCACACTTTCCTACTTTTCACTATATAAAAAAAACTACAATAAAATGTTTAGAAGTATATATAAGAAAACATGGTAATTATTACCTGTCTCTTTATCAAGAACGTTGTTTTTATACGTACTTATACTTGTACTTATACCTGTACTTATACTTCTAATAAAAAATATTCAACAAAAAAGGAAAGAGAGTAAAGGGATGGTTAATGACCCCAGAATTAACGGGAAAGAAAGATCACAAAGGGATAGGAGAGTATGGCCAAGTGTAATAGGGATCGATGTGAAAGGGGCTACTTGTCAACATAATTGTACAAGGAGTAAGAGTGTTGTAAAAACAAGCCTGAAGGCTTTGTGTCTCAATGCGAGGAGCATTCGTAATAAGGTGGATGAGTTGAAGGTGCAGATAGCGATTAATGACTATGCTATAGTTGGGATCACGGAGACTTGGCTCCAGGATGACCAAGGCTGGGAGCTGAACATCCAGGGATATTCAATATTCAGGAGGGATAGACGAAAAGGAAAGGGAGGTGGGGTAGCGTTGCTGGTGAGAGAGGAGATTAATGCAATAGAAAGGAAGGACATTAGCGTGGAGGATGTGGAATCGATATGGGTAGAGCTGCGAAACTCTAAGGGGCAGAAAACGCTAGTGGGAGCTGTGTACAGGCCACCTAACAGTAGTATTGGAGTTGGGGATGGCATCAAACAGGAAATTAGAAATGCGTGCAACAAGGGTAACACGGTTATAATGGGTGACTTCAATCTGCATGTAGATTGGGTGAATCAAATTGGCAGGGGTGCTGAGGAAGAGGATTTCCTGGAATGTATGCGGGATAGTTTTCTCAACCAACATGTGGAGGAACCAACGAGAGAGCAGGCTATTCTAGACTGGGTATTGAGTAATGAGGAAGGGTTAGTTAGCAGTCTTGTTGTGCGTGGACCCTTGGGCAAGAGTGAGCATAATATGGTTGAGTTCTTCATTAGGATGGAGAGTGACAAAATTAAGTCAGAAACAAGGGTTCTGAACTTAAACAAAGGTAACTTTGAAGGTATGAGATGTGAATTGGCCAAGATAGACTGGCAGGTGATTCTTAAAGGGTTGACAGTCGATGTGCAATGGAAGGTATTTAAAGACTGCATGGATGAAGTACAAAAGTTGTTCATACCAGTTTGGCAAAAGAATAAATCGGGGAAGGTGGTGCATCCATGGATAACAAGGGAAATCAGGGATAGTATAAAAACAAAAGATGAGGCATACAAATTTGCCAGAAAAAGCAGCCTACCGGAGGACTGGGGGAAATTCAGAATCCAGCAGAGGAGGACAAAGGGCTTAATTAGGAAAGGGAAAATAGATTATGAAAGGAAACTGGCAGGGAACATAAAAACTGACTGCAAAAGTTTTTATAGATATGTGAAGAGAAAGAGACTAGTTAAAACAAATGTTGGTCCCTTGCAGTCAGAAACAGGTGAATTGATCATGGGGAACAAGGACATGGCAGACCAATTGAATAACTACTTTGGTTCTGTCTTCACTAAGGAAGACATAAATAATCTGCGGAAATAGCAGTGGAACGGGGGTCAAATAAGATGGAGGAACTGAGTGAAATCCAGGTTAGCCGGGAGGTGGTGTTGGGTAAATTGAACAGATTGAAGGCCGATAAATCCCCAGGGCCAGATAGTCTGCATCCCAGAGTACTCAAGGAGGTAGCCACAGAAATAGTGGATGCATTAGTGATAATTTTTCAAAATTCCTTAGATTCTGGAGTAGTTCCTGAGGATTGGAGGGTAGCTAATGTAACCCCACTTTTTAAAAAAGGAGGGAGAGAGAAAGCGGGGAATTACAGATGAGTTAGTCTAACATCGGTAGTGGGGAAACTGCTAGAGTCGGTTATTAAAGATGGGATAGCAGCGCATTTGGAAAGCGGTGAAATCATTGGACAAAGTCAGCATGGATTTACGAAAGGTAAATCATGTCTGACAAATCTGATAGAATTTTTCGAGGATGTAACTAGTAGAGTGGATAAGGGAGAACCAGTGGATGTGTTATATCTAGACTTTCAGAAGGCTTTCGACAAGGTCCCGCATAAGAGATTAGCATACAACCTTAAAGCACACGGTATTGGGGGTTCAGTATTGATGTGGATAGAGAACTGGCTAGCAGACAGGAGGCAAAGGGTAGGAGTAAACGGGTCCTTTTCAGAATGGCAGGCAGTGACTAGTGGGGTGCCGCAAGGCTCAGTGCTGGGACCCCAGCTATTTACAATATATATTAATGATTTGGACGAGAGAATTCAATGCAACATCTCAAAATTTGCAGATGATACCAAGCTGGGGGGTATAGTTAGGTGTGAGGAGGATGCTTGGAGGCTGCAGGGTGATTTGGATAGGCTGAGTGAATGGGCAGATGCATGGCAGATGCAGTATAATGTGGATAAATGTGAGGTTATCCACTTTGGTGGCAAAAACATGAGGGTAGACTATTATCTGAATGGTGGCAGATTAGGAAAGGGGGAGATGCAACGAGACCTGGGTGTCATGGTACACCAGTCATTGAAAGTAGGCATGCAGGTGCAGCAGGCAGTGAAGAAAGCAAATGGTATGTTAGCATTCATAGCGAAAGGATTTGAGTATAGGAGCAGGGAGGTTCTACTGCAGTTGTACAGGGTTTTGGTGAGGCCACACCTGGAGTATTGCGTACAGTTTTGGTCTCCAAATCTGAGGAAAGACATCCTTGCCATAGAGGGGGTACAGAGAAGATTCACCAGACTGATTCCTGGGATGTCAGGACTTTCATATGAGGAAAGATTGGATAGACTCGGCTTGTACTCGCTGGAATTTAGAAGATTGAGGGGGGATCTTATAAAAACTTACAAAATTCTTAAGGGGTTGGACAAGCTAGATGCTGGAAGATTGTTCCCGATGTTGGGGGAGTCCAGAACAAGGGGTCACAGTCTAAGGATAAGGGGGAATTCCTTTAGGACCGAAATGAGGAAAACATTCTTTACACAGAGAGTGGTGAGTCTCTGGAATTCTCTGCCACAGAAGGCAGTTGAGGCCAGTTCATTGGCTATATTTAAGAGGGCGTTAGATGTGGTACTTGTGGCTAAAGGGATCAGGGGGTATGGAGAGAAGGCAGGTACGGGATACTGAGTTGGATGATCAGCCATGATCACATTGAATGGCGGTGCAGGCTCGAAGGGCCGAATGGCCTACTCCTGCACCTATTTTCTATGTTTCTAAGTGCTCAAAGAAATGGTCGCCGAGTCTATGCTTGGTCCCTCTGATATGCAGGAGAGCATACCAGGATCTCGATGCAGTAGGTGAGCTTAGCGGAGGTGCACATGAATGCCTGTCTCACTGCAATCCCTGGATGGAAGTAGAGGGAGGAGAAAAAAGGAAAGGTGTTGCATATTCTGCAGTTGCAGGGGAAAGTACCTGGGGAAGGGGTTGTTTGTTTGAGAAGGGATCAGTGAACCAAGGAGCTACAGAGGGAGTAGTCTCTGAGGAAGGTGGAAAGGGGTGGAGATGGGAAGATGTGACTGGTGGTGGGATCACATTGGAGGTGACAGAAATGTTGAAGATGTCAATCTCTAGTCTGTCCCCTGTGATGGAGACAAAGAGCTCGATGATGCAGTCATCAATATAGTGGAGAAAGAGTTGGAGGATGTTGCCAGTATACGCCTGGAACAAGAATTGTTTGACATAACCAACAATGGCAGGCATAGCTGGTGCCCCCTGTGAGTACCATTGCTTACACTTTGGCGAAAATGAGAGGAGTCAAAAGAGACGTTGTTTGAGGAAGAACCTGAGGGCATTAAGACCTTCCTGGTTGGAGATGGAGGTGCAGCACATGGTTAGATTAAAATCAATTTGCTGTTTCTCCCACCATTTCTGTAGCTGATCTATATCTCGCTGTATGCTTTGACAGCATTCCGCACTGTCTACAGCTCTACTAATTTTGGTTTACAGACCTCCAGCTAGAATCATACCCTTCCACCACATCCCTCCCACATCCCATGCATCCTAATTTTCTCAATTGGTCTTCCATGAGGGGCTTTACCGAATGTGTTACAAAAATCCATGTAGATAACATCCACTACCCTACCTTCACTTTCATTCATGGGTGTTCAAGTTGCCAAACCAGGCCATGATGCAACCACTCAATTCACTCTCTACCGTACACCTCAGGCACGTGCCGTCAGGGTAGGCAAGGTAGGCACTGCCTACCCTGACTAAAATTATGAAATGGCAATTATTAAATATAAATAGCAAAGGCATGGGAGAATTATGCCTATCTAAGAGATCGATCTCCTAGGTAGGCATAATTCTCCGTGCCTTTTCATCCGCAGCATTTGTAACACGCAAAGGTCTGTGCAGCCCATGTGCCGTCAGCGCTGCCTGAGCTGTCAGTTTCAAGGGGAGCTAAAGGCAGCAGAAATTCTGCCTTTGCAGCACTGCGCATACGCAGCGCGAGTTTCTTGTCGGGATTTTCAAATATGGTTTGCCATTATTTTAATAGTATCTCAGGAAACAAAGTGTGAAGAATGGACAATGTACCAATAACGTGGTAAGTACATTTCTTGGTGCTTTATGTTTTTAAATACTGTATTTCCCAGGGTGGGGGGAGAGCTCCGTTCACAGTGTTTGGGGAATCTGGCGTTGTGAAGGAGGGGATTGGGGTCAGTAATCTACTTGCCACACTCCGGTCTGAGTGCAGGTAGATGGGACTAGGTGAGAGTAAGTGTTCGGCGTGGACTAAAAGGGCCGAGATGGCCTGTTTCCATGCTGTAATTGCTATATGGTATTATTGTGGCCGGGGAGTGAATTAGCTGGGGTGGCTGCCACAGCACTCCGGGCATGGACAGCAGAACTGGCCGCCACTTCCGAGGAAGGAAGCAGCTCGGGTGACTGCGAATGGCCGCCGGGACCCTGCCACTACAGCCCCTTCTGCTGGTCCCCACTCACCTCTGGCAGTGCTCTGCGTCTGAACATCTCCCACCTGCCGCTCACCGGCCGGCTTCCCGCAAATCTTTAAATTCCGACAGCGCGTTCATGGGACCAGTTGAGGTTACTTGGCTGTGGGAATTTAAGGATTTGCGGGACGCAGTTGACATGAGCGAAGCCGGCGAGCGGCAGGTGAGAGATGTTCAGACGAAGAGCACTGCCAGAAGTGATCAGAAGGCACTGAAGGGCAGCCGGTTCTGGTGTCGGGTCCCGGCGGCCGCTCACACCCGAGCTGCTTCTATCCCCGGAAGTGGCAGCCAGTTCTGCTGTCCGTGCCCGGAGCGCTGCGGCAGCGGTGAGTGAGTCACTGATATGATCTTCGACCTCCTCCTTCTCAACACTTCTGCCTTCTCGCATCTTTACCCACTGGCACAGACTCTCCACATGCTGTGAAAGGAACTCTCCCTCCAATTGGACCCTTGAATTAGTATTGTCATTCAATAAGATGACAACTGACTCAACGTCCCGGTGTGCTCCCGTTTTTCCCACCATCTCTCCACCTGCCTTCATCCTCCGTCCCCCACCCATTCAGTAATTAAAAAATGAAGGAGATTGAGAAGCCTTGGTCAAATTGAATTGTCACTTATTTTTTATTTTTTTACGAAGAGAACAATCTGCGCATGTGCGGGTTAAGATATTTTTTAAGCCGGCTGACTGCCTACCCTGAGTAATTACTCACGGCACGTGCCTGGTACACCTGTAGGAGTTCAAGAGATCATTCATCAACAAATCAAATCTCCTTAATCTTCAACGCGTTGATGGGGTTTCTTTATGATTGCATCAATGTGCTGGGTCCTGGGCAGATCTTCAGAGATGTGCACGCCCAGGAACTTGAAGTTGGTGACTCTCTGCACCGCCGACCCATCGATGAAGACGGGTTTGTGGATTGTCGGCCTTCCTCTTCTAAGGTCAACAATCAGCCTCTTGGTGTTACTGAGTTGAGAGCAAGGTGGTTGTTTTGGCACCATTCAATCAGACGATTGATCTCCCTCCTATATCCTGATTCATCATTACTTGTGCTCCATCCAACAACAATGGTCTCATCGGAAAACAATCCATATCCATCCGGCACATAATCCATATCTCTCCATTCCCTGCATATGTGGCGATCCAAAAGCATCTTAAATGCCACTATCGTATCTGTGTCCACGACCATCCCTGGCAGTGCATTATAGGCACCCACCATCCTCTGTGTAGACAACATGCCCTTCCTTCTAGTATTTGATATTTCCACCCTGCGAAAAAGGTTCTGACTGCCTGCCCTATCTATGCCTCTCACAATTTTATATATTTCTATCAGCTCTCCCCTCAACCTCTGACGTTCCAGAGTAAACAATTTAAGTCTGTACAATTTCTCCTTGTAGCTAATGCTCTCTAATCTGGGTATTATTCTGGTAAACCACCTCTGCATCCATTACAGAACCTCCACTTCTTTCTTGTATTGGAGCGACCTGAACTGTACACAATATTTCAAATGCAGTCAACTTATTCTGCTGTGTTGCTGCAAGTAAGAATTCCACTATCCTGTCTGACATGGGCGGAAATCCTGGGGGGATCTGTTCTCATCCATGTTTTGAGAGGTGGGGGACAATCTCCCCGCCATGTTTTGTGACCTGGGTGCTACGGCCAGTCCCAGGTCAGCTAGCCTGCCTCAGGACTGGCTATAGTGACCAGGTCAGCTAGCCTGCCCCGGGACTGGCTGTAGCACCCAGGTTGGCTCACTTGCCCCAGGTCTGGCTGTAGCGCCCAGGTCGCCTGCATGCCCACGGACCGGCAGTTCGCCTGCCCCGGGACTGGCTGTAGTGCCCAGGTCAGCTCACCTGTCCCACACTCCAAAGATGTGCAGGTTTGTAGGTTAAGTTCTTCGGTAAATTGTAAATTGTCCCTAGTGTGTTGGATGGTGCTAGTGTACGAGGAGGTTGCTGGCCGGCTCGGACACGGTGAGGCAACGGACCTGCAGTCCCAGGTCGCCTGCGCGCCCACGTCCGCTCGCCTGCCCCAGGACTGGCTGTAGCGCCCACGTCAGCTCGCCTGCCCCGGGACTGGCTGTAGTGGCCGCGTTGGCTCGCCTGCCCCGGGACTGGCTGTAGTGCCCACATCGGCTTGCCTGCCCCAGGTCTGGCTTTAGCGCCCAGGCCGCCTGCGTGCCCCGGGAATGGCTGCAGTTCCCAGGTCACGAAAACTAATTGAAAAAAAAATACGCCTGCGGGTTGGATGATTTCGGGTTATGGGCCGGATCCGGCCCGTGGGCCGTAGGTTGACAACCCCTGCTCTTGATGTGGACTTAATTATCTCCCTCCCATGTTTTAAAAGCGATTTCCGCCTATGCTCTCTGGGACATATGAGATTAAAACACTCTTGACTCTTCACGAAAGTCCTATAAAACCGCATCATGACTTCCTGAGTCTTATACTCAATGCCCCGGCTCAGTAAAGGGACAAAAGGATCCTGGGGTCCAAGTCCACATGCCTTCATTATGACATAACATCCAAACTTCTCTACTCAATATGCTGGCTGATGAAGGCCAATATGCTGGCTGATAAAGAAAGGTACTGCACTCCTTGATCCCCCTGCTCTGCAACACTCCCCAGTACCCTATTGTTTACTGTTCTGGTTTGATTTCCCAAAATGCAACAACTTGCACTTATCTGCATTAAACTCATCTGCATCAGCCAAGCCTCCCCCCACTTGCCAAACTTTAGTTTAGTTTAGTTCCTTCGGCCCACCTGGTCCTTCGGCCCACCTGGTCTGCACCAACCAACGACCTCCACACATTAACATCATCCTACACACACAAGACATAATTTACATTTAGACCAAGCCAATTAACCTACAAATCTGTATGTCTTTTAAGTGAGAGAGGGAACCGGATATCGCGGAGAAAACCTACTAGGGTCACGGGGAGAACGCACAAACTCCGTACAGACAGCACCCATGGTCAGAATTGAACCTGGGTCTCTGGCACTATAAGGCAGCAACTCTACCGCTGCGCCACCGTCCCACAGTGATCAGGATCTTGCTGTAAGTTTTGATAACCTCCTTTTCTATCCATGATATCATCCACTGTAATGTCCTCTGGAAACCAATCATGCCTTCTGCATTCTCATCCAGATCATTAATAGATAAACCACAAACAGCAATGGGCCCAGCACACCACTAATCACAGGCCTTTCCTCATAGTCCGTGATGCCAGCTATCATAGTGTCATCTGCAAACAAGCTAACTAACCCATCTAATTTGTGTCCAAGTAATTTATATATGTCACAAACAACAGAGGTCCCAGCACAGATCTCTGCAGAACTCCACTGGTCACACACCTTCCAACCTGAACATCATCCTTTCAGCAAAAATGCCTTGCTAAAATTGATGTAGACAACATCCACCATTCCACCCTTCTCGATCACCTTCATCATCTCATCTCGAAAAACTCAATCAAATGGGACGCTGACTAAACAAAACCTTGCTTGGTCCCTAATTAATCCATTCTCTTTAAAATGGGACTAAAACCTGTCCCAAAGAAACCTCTCCAATAGCTTCCCCACCACAAACAAGGCTCACCAGCATATCATTCCCTTGATTCTATCTCCTTCCCTTCATTAACAAAGTGACAACTTTAGCCCCTCCCCAGTCCTCTGGGACTTTGCCTGAGGCTGGATGATGCCAAGATCTTCATCAGGGTTCCTGCAATCTCCACTCTTGCTGCTCTCAGTAACCTGGGATAGATCCCATCAGGCCCTGAGGATTTATTCACCTGAATGCTCCTTAAGAGCCCCAACACCGCCCCCTTCTTAATCGTAAACTACCCTTCCATATTGGTGTTCTCCACACTGATCACACTGTACTCTTGGTGAATACAAACGCAAATGCAAAGTATTAATTTATTACCTCGCCTACATCGCCTGACCATGCACAACTTCCCTCATTTATCCATGTGTGGTTCTACCTTTTCCATGGTTATCCTCTTTGCATAATGTAAGTGTAAAAAGCCTTGGGATTTCCTTTAATGCAAATTAAAGCCATCTTGTGGTCCCTTTTGCCCCTTCTAATCACCGAAGTTCTTTCCTCCTTGCTTTAAATTCCTCAAACCTATCAGAATTATCTTCTTAAACCTTGCATTTTCTTCCTTTCGCTGTCTGAGCAAATTTACAACTTCTTTTGCCATGCATCATTTGCTCATGTTGCCATCCATATCTCTCCTTCTTCCTCGAACATTGTTTATGAAAGTATTTGTGTGTGAAGAAATGTCCGCCTTTGAATGCTTGTGCAGGGTGTACAATTTAATGCTATCGATGTAATGGTCAGGCGGAAATTGCTATCAAAACATGGGGGGGACCAGGGGGTCACAATTTCTTGGCGGCCACGCACGCATGCACACACTCACATACACGCGAGGCTTCAGCCGTGGACCCTGTGGACAGTAATTTCAGCTCAATCCAGTGCTAAATCCAGCTCAGCTCTGCTTGTCTCGCCGGGTTGCCCTACAGCCCTGCCTGGACTGAAGGACACCTGTCCGGAGCCATGGAGCTAGCGCTGCTTCTCCGCGCTGGCCGTAAGCCTGGACTGTCATTCCCGTCATTCCAGGCAGGGCTGTAGGTTAACCTGGTGGGACAGGCAGAGTTGAGCTGGGTTTAGCGCTGCCTCTCTGCGCTGGCTGTGGGCACCGCTCCCATCTGACTCCCAATGTCTCTGGCCACCCCCGGGCATGTGGGGGGGGGGGGGCATTCGGGTGGGGAGGAGGATGGTCCAGTGGCGGTTCGGGAGTGATTGCAGTGCCAGAGAACCGGGATCGATCCTGGCTGCGGATGAGGCGCAGGTCTGTGATGGGGCTGCCGAGAGTGTTTTTGGCGTGTGACCTATGACCTGGGCATGCAATTCAAGCTCCGCTCTATGATCTTTGCTTCCCCAGGACATCTCCGTCCAATCACCGCTCTCTAACCTCAGCCCCACCCCCTTACGCCTCTGACCAACACCTCCCTCCTCCAATCATCGCGCTGAATAATCATGCCCCCCCCCCCCCCCATTGCCTGCTGACCGACGTCGCTCTCGTCCAATCGGGGCCCTCCCTCGATCATCAGTCCCACCCCCACTGTCTTGCAGAAAGCGGAGATTTCACATAGTTTTAAATCCGGATTACAAAAAATGGGGGGATTATCCCTCACCCTCTCAAAACAGGGGGGACGTGTTCCCCATCCGCCCCCCCGGGATTGCTATCGATGTAATGGTCAGGCACTCAAAGGAAGAAAATAGCAATTGATCCAAGAATAATGAAGGAAAGGTATATGTTGCTAATATCTTAAGTTTGTTCAATTCTCTGCCTTAGAAAGCAGTGGAAGCCCACACCCCACCCCCGCACACACCCTCTCCGGTTCCACAACGCTCGCTGCCCCCCCTCCCCCCGCACACACTCCGCCAACACACACCCCTCTCGCCCACACACACACTCCCCCACACCCCCCGCCCCCACATACCCCCTCCGCCAATCAGCGCCCTTCCCCCACACACTCCCTCTCTCACACACACCCCTGCCTCACACCACCCCTGCCCACCACACACACCGCCACCACGCACCCTCCCCGCCACACAGCAGCAGGCCATGGCAGCGCTCGCTCTCCCTCCCCACCGGCTCCCAACAGGCCCCGCCTGAAGCCGTCCCCCCTCCCCTGGCTGCAGGATGTTCCCCACCGGTCCCCGCCTGAAGCCGGTGGGGAGTGGCAGTGGTAGGCCACAACCGCAAGAGGCAGCAGCAGGAATAGGCAGTGGCAGCTGTAGGCCACGGCAGCGGCAGGGGTAGGCAGCGGTAGGCTACGGCAGTGATAGGCGGAGGGGCCAGAAACGGCCCAGCCCGGCACGGGAAATGTCGACAAACGGAAAGTGAAGAATCTGATCCCGGCGGTGGAGAGCGACCGGACACCGCTGCGAGTCCCCGTCACACCGTCAGCTCTTGCCCCTTCCACTCCCCCGATGGCCCCCCTTGCTGGCTCCTGCCCCCCTCCCCTTGATATCCGCCCCCCCACAATCCCCGTCTTTACTCCGAGTTCTCCCCCCCCCCCACACAAGAGACGCAACAAGTATGAATGTACTGAATAAATCTAATCTTTAACGTTTAATTTGTTGTTATATTGTAACAGTTATTCATATTTTAACGTGTAATAAATCCCTTTTCCACGACGTCAGCTGCACCTGCGCAGTAAACATGTGTGTTCCATGTCACGATGGGAACCCATTGGGCGGGAAGAGTGGATGGGGGGGTGGGGGTTGAGGGGGGGTGGAGTGAGTGCAGAATGCCCCACCCCCACCCCACCACCACTGGCCCCTGACAGCCCCCGCTTGAAGCCGTCCCCCTACCCCGGCTGTAGGATGCTCCCACCCCAACCAGCACTCGACAGCCCCCGCCTGAGGCCGCCCTCTTCCGCCGGCTGCAGGAAAATCCCACCCACTGGCCCCCAACAGCCCCTGCCTAAAGCCGTCCCCATCCCCCCGGCTACAGAATGCTCCTGCCGGCCCCACCTGAAGCCGTCCCCCTCTCTCAGCTACAGAACGCTCCCACCGGTCCCGCCTGAAGCCGTCCCCAGCTGCAGGATGCTTCCCCCCAGCTCCCAGACTCAGCGGTCCAGCCTGAAGGGTTCTCCATCCACCGCATCGACCATACTCTGGCATCTGGGAAAGGGAGAGGAGGGGGCGTCTCCCTCATGGTCAACTCTGCGTGGTGCTCAGATGTGGCAGTCTTGTCCAACTCCTGCTCTCCACACCTCAAACATCTGGCAGTGAAGTGCCGTCCCTTCTACCTTCCGAGGGAATTTACCTCCATCATCCTGACCGCGGTCTACATCCCACCCCAGGCAGACGTCCGTCTGGCACTGGAGGAGCTGCACGCTGTGGTCAACAAACACCAGACGTCTTACCCCGAGGCATTTACCACCATTGCTGGGGCCTTCAATAAGGCAAACCTAAAGAAATCAGTCCCCAACTTCCACCAACATGTCTCCTGCTGCACCAGAGGACCAAACACCCTCGACCACTGCTACACCACCATCAAGAATGCCTATCGCTCTATCCCTTGCCCTCACTTCGTAACTCCGACCATACCGCGGTGCTGCTTCTCCCTGCCTACAGACAGCAATTAAAGAGCGCACCCCCAGAGGTGAGGACAGTACAGAGCTGGTCAGGGGGGGGGGGGGGGGGGGCAGAGGAACAACTACAGGACTGTTTGGAGTCTGCAGACTGGGCAATGTTCAAGGATTCGGCAAAGGACTTGAACGAATACCCCACAGTCGTTATAGACTTCATTAAGAAATGTGTGGAGGACTGCATCCCCACAAAAACCTTCCGAGTGTTTCCCAATCAGAAACCTTGGATGAACTTTGAGATCCGCACTCTTCTGAAGGCCAGACACCGGGCATTCATGTCTGATGATACAGTGGTCTACAAGAAGTCCAGATACAACCCTGGTAAGGCCATCAAAAAGGCCAAAAGGGACTTCTGCTCCAAGCTGGAGGATGAGACAGGTGTTCGGCAGCTGTGGCGGGGACTGAATGCAATCACCTCCTACAAGGCAAAACCAGGAGGCAGCTCGAATGTCGGCGAAACATCACTCCCTGATGAGCTCAATGCGTTTTACGCACGCTTTGACAGGAAGAACACCGATGTGCCTTTCCGAGCCCCCATTCGCTGTGATGGTATTTCAGTCACAGAGACCGACGTCAGGAAATCCTTCAGAGGGGTGAACCCTCGAAAAGCGCCTGAACCTGATGGTATACCTGGTCATGTTCTAAAAACCTGTGCAGACCAACTGGCTGGAGTTTTAATGGACATTTTCAACTTGTCACTTCTGAGGTCTGAGGTTCCCACCTGCTTTGAAAGGGCATCAATAATACCGGTGCCCAAGAAGAGCAAGGTGATGTGCCTCAATGACTATGGACCAGTCGCACTAACGCCTGTGGTGATGAAGTGCTTTGAGAGGTTGATCATGGCGCAAATCAACTCCTACCTCGACAAAAACCTGGACCCACTGCAGTTCGCTTACCGCCACAACAGATCAACGGTGGATGCAATCTCGCTGGCTCTCCACTCCGCTCTGGATACTCGGACAACAAAAACTCATATGTCAGGCTGCTATTCATTGATTACAGCTCGGCATTTAACACAATCATCCCCTCCAAGCTGGTTACCAAACTTGCAGAACTAGGTCTCTGCGCATCCCTCTGCAATTGGATCCTCCACTTCCTCATTCACAGACCACAGTCTGTTCATAGTGGTGGAAATGTGTCAGACTCGATAACAATCAGCACGAGAGCACCTCAAGGCTTCATACTCAGCCCCCTGCTGTACTCACTCTATACTCATGACTGCGTAGCCGGTCATAGTGCGAACTCCATCATCAAGTTCGCTGATGACACCACTGTTGTGGGAACTATCACTGATGGTGATGTGTCAGAGTATAGAAGAGAGATCGAGCAACTATCCATATGGTGCCAGCACAATAACCTGGCCCTCAACACCAGCAAAACCAAGGAACTGATTGTAGACTTTGGAAGGAGTAGGATGGAGACGCACAGTCCTATGTATATCATGGAGTCGATGGTTGAAAGGGTCAAGAGCTTCAAATTCCTGGGTGTGCAGATCTCTGAAGATCTTTCCTGGTCCGAGAACACTGCTGCAATTATTAAGAAAGCTCATCAGTGCCTCTACTTCCTGAGAAGATTACGGAGAGTCGTTTTGTCAAGGAGGACTCTCTCTAACTTCTACAGGTGCACAGTAGAGAGCATGCTGACCGGTTGCATCGTGGCTTGGTTCGGCAACTTGAGCGCCCTGGAGAGGAAAAGACTACAAAAAGTAGTAAACACTGCCCAGTCCATCATCGGCTCTGACCTTCCTTCCATCGAGGGGATCTATCACAGTCGCTGCCTCAAAAAGGCTGGCAGCATCATCAAGGACCCACACCAAGGGAGCATCCTGGGCACACACCAATCTCCCTGCTACCTTCAAGTAGAAGGTACAGGAGCCTGAAGACTGCAATGACCAGCTTCAGGAATAGCTACTTCCCCACAGCCATCAGGCTATTAAACTTGGCTCGGACAAAGCTCTGAACATTAATACCCCTTTATCTGTTATTTGCACTTTATCAATTTATTTATTCATGTGTATATTTACGTATATAATGGTATATGGACACACTGATCTGTTTTGTAGTCAATGCCTACTATGTTCTGTTGTGCTGAAGCAAAGCAAGTATTTAATTGTCCTGTCAGGGACACATGACAATAAACTCTTTTGACTTTTGACTTTGACCTGATGCCGTCCAGTACCCAGCTGCAGAACAATCCCCCACTCCCCACCAGCCCCCGCATGAAGCCATCCCCTTCCCCAGATGCAGGGTGCTCCCCACCGGTCCCCGCCTGAAGGGGGAGCGGCAGTGGTAGGCCACGGCAGTGACAGGCCATGGCCCCCTCCCCAGGCTGAAGGATGTTCCACCCCACTGGCACCCAAAGGATGTTCCACCCCACCGGCACCCGACAGCCCCTGCGTGAAGCCGTCCCCCGGCCCCGGCTGCAGGACACTGCCCCATCCCCCACCTGCCCCCGACAACCCTGCCTGAAGCCGTCCCCCTCCCGAGCTGTAGGATGCTTCCCCTGGCCCCTGACAGCCCCCTCCTGAACCCGTCCCCACCCCCAGCTGCAGGGTGCTCCCCACCGGGGACCTGACTTGAAATGGAATAGATTGGATTGTTGGCCCTGCATTCACTGTGCTTGACTTGACTTGAAATGGAATGGTTTGGATTGTATTGTTGGCACTGCACTCACTGTCCTTGACTTGACTTGGAATGGAATGGAATTGAGTATAGAAGTTGGGATGTAATGTTAAAATTGTACAAGGCATTGGTGAGGCCAATTCTTGAGTATGGTGTACAATTTTGGTCGCCAAATTATAGGAAAGATGTCAACAAAATAGAAAGAATACAGGAGATTTACTAGAACGTTGCCTGGGTTTCAGTGCCTAAGTTATAGAGAAAGGTTGAACAAGATTGAAAGTTTGAATAAAGACCTTTATTCTTTGGAGCGCAGAAGGTTAAGGGGGGACTTAATAGAGGTCTTTAAAATTATGAGAGGGATAGACAGAATTGACGTGGACAAGCTTTTTCCATTGAGAGTAGGGAAGATTCAAACAAGAGGACATGATTTGAGAATTAAGGGACAATAGTTTTGGGGTAACATGAGGGGGAACTTCTTTACTCAGAGAGTGGTAGCTGTGTGGAATGGGCTTCCAGTGGAAATGGTGGAGGCAGATTCAATTTTATCATTTAAAAATAAATTGGATAGGTATATGGACGGGAAAGGAATGGAGGGTTATGGTCTGAGTGCAGGTAGATGGGACTAAGTGAGAGTAAGTGTTCGGCATGGACTAGAAGGGCAAAGATGACCTGTTTCCATGCTGTAGTTGTTATATGGTTATATGGAATGGATTGGATTGTTGGCCCTGCACTCACTGTGCTTGACTTGACTTGACTTGAAATGGAATGGATTGTTGGCCTTGCACTCAATGTGCTTGATTTGAAAATGAATGGATTGAATTATTGGCACTGCACTGTGGTTGGTCCAGAAGTCCCGCTCACTCCAGAAGTCTCGCTCACTCCGGAAGTCCCGCTCAGTCCGCAGGTCCCGCTCAGTGGAGAAGCCGCACTCAGCCGCGTGCGTAGATTCAAGAATGTTTTACTGTTATATATATGTTGTGTATATGTGAATCAGTGTGTGTGAGATGGAGGGTGGCTGAGAGTGTGTGAGTGTGAGATGGATGTTGTGTGTGTGGCTGTGTGTGTATGTGTGATGAAATGTGTGTGTGTGATTGAGGCTGTCTGTGTGTGTGGCTGTGAGTATGTGTGATGGATTGTGTGTGTGCGTGTGAGATGGAGGGTTTTTGTGTGTGATGGAGGGTGTGTATGTATGTGTGTGAGCCCACCAGCCATTAGTCAACTGCCAGCCCACCAGCTGTGAGTCAACTGCCAGCCCACCATCCGTGAGTGAGTCAACTGCCAGCCCACCAACCGTGACTGAGTTGGTCAACTGCCAGCCCACCTTTGGCCTACCTGAAAACACTCTTGTCGACCCACAAGGCCCCTATTAGCCCAGAAACCAGTCCCTTTTGCCAAAAATGCCCGTATTAGCCCAGGAGGAGCATTTTGGCCCAAAAGGCCCATGCCAGGCAAAGAATAATTTGTCCCTTCGGGTTTTAAAATCGTCCCTTCGGCCCATCAGGCCTGTACTAGCCCAGGGGGAGTCCCTCTGGCCCATCAGGCCTGTACTGGCCCAGGGGGAGTCCCTTCGGCCCATCAGGCCTGTACTAGCCCAGGGGAGTCCCTCTGGCCCAATACTTACAGTATTCCCCCTGTAACTATTAAACCTCACCCCAATAGTTTTCCCCCTCCCTTCATTACTCCCTGTGAGATCCACGCTAGGATAGACTTTTCTTCTTCATTGCTGTGATCTGTAGAAAAAGATGAAAAATGTCTAAAATTGATTCTCCACCGTCACCCCTTTCTCTCTCTGTGTCTCTCACCTGTTTTGGGCAGAATTTCTGGCAGTTTCTGAGTTGCCAGCCCACCAGCCCTGCGCTTGCAGCCCACCAGCCCTGAGCAACTGAGCTGCCAGCCCACCAGGCCTGTGTGTCTGAGCTGCCGATTTATTGGTCGTCATTACCTCAATTCAAGAAGGGCTGCATGGAAAAGCTTGGGAACTACAGGCCATTAAGCGTATCATTTGTGGACAGAGAGTTCCTAGAGAGTATCTGAGGGATAGGAAATACAGGTATTTGGACGGACAAGGGGTCATTAGGGATAGTCAACATTGGTTTGTATGTAGGACATTGTGTCTCACAAATCTGATTGCATTTTTTAAAGATGGGACCGAAAAGATCAATGTAGGCAATGCTACAGATGTTGTATGCATGGATTTCAGCAAGACATTTGTCAAGGTTCCACATGATAGGCTGCTCTAGAAAGTTAGATCGCATGGGATTCAAGGAGAGATAGCTGAATGGATGGAAAATTGGCTTCATGGAAAGAAGCGGAGGGTGAGGGAGGAAGATTGCTTCTGGACTAGAGGCCTGTGACTCGTGGTTGGCCCTCAGTGTCTGGTGCATGGCCCTTTGCTGTTTGTCGTCTGTATCAATGATATGGATGAGAACGCATAAGTTGTTTAACAAGTTTGCTGATGATACAAGAGTGGGTGGTATTCTAGATAGTGAAGATGGTTGTCAACAATTCAGCAGGATCTTGATCGTTTGGCCAAGTGGGCTGAGCAATGGTTGATGGAATTTAATACAAAGAAATGTGAGGTGTTGCATCTTAAGAGCAACACCCTGGGCAAAACCTACAAAATAAATCGTAGAGCTCTAGGAAGTGTTGTAAAGCAGAGGATTCTAGGAGTACAGGTACATCGTTCATTGAAAGCGGCATCTCGGATAGATAGGGGGGTCAAAAAGGCTTTTGGCACATTGGCCTTTACCAGTCAGAGCATTGAATATAGAATGTATATGAAAGAACTGCAGATGATGGTTTAAATCGAAGGCAGACACAAAATGCTGGAGTAACTCAGCGGGACAGACAGCATCTCTGGAGAGGAATAGGTGACGTTTCAGGTCAAGGCCCTTCTTCAGACTGAAGTGTGAAGAAGGGTCTCAACTCAAAATACACCGAAATATCGAGAACCTGAGGAGATGGGTTTAGGATGAAGGGGAAATATTTAATTAGAACCCGAGGGATAGCTTTTTCACGCAAAGGTTGGCAGGTGTATGGAACGAGCTGCTGGAGGAGGCAGGTATTACCCTAATGTTTAAGAAAGGAGAGGTTTAGAGGGATTATGGGCCAAATGGAATCTGGTGGGACTAGTGTGGATTGAACATGTTGGCCAGTGTGGGCAGGTTGGGCCAAAGGGCCTGTTTTCACGCTATAAAGTTCCATGACTTTGTGATTCTATCTCCTTATAGATCAGGGCCTCAAGACCATCAACATCCTCGTAAATCTTCTCAGCTTTACTTTAGACTTTCGAATTTAGAGTTACAGCCCTTCAGCCCACTGAGTCCACACTGACCAGTGATCATCCCATACACTAACACTATCCTACACACTGGCAACAAATTTACAAGTTTACTGAAGCCAAGCAACCTACAAACCTGTATGTCTTTGGAGTGTGCGTGGAAACTGGAGCCCTCAGTGAAATCCCATGTGGTCACAGGTAGAACTTCATAACACTTTACAGGCAGCACCTGTAGTCTAGATCAAACTTGGGTCTCTGGCTACTGGTGCACAACTGTGCAGCACTTCATGACATCTTTCCTATAGCAAGGTAATCAATAATGAACACAATACTCCAGTGCAAACTCACTCTCGTTCTTGTACAGCTATAACATGACATGCTCTATAAAATGCCTCAGGGGCATTCTGTTCACTGTGATGTTCCAACCCTGGTTTGACTTTCCAAAATACAACACTAAATGCAAATGTATAGTATTTGGACATTTACATGTACAGGAAAGTTCTAAAGAGATCTAGGCCAAACACAGGCAGGTGGAACTAGAGTAGATGGGGCACCTTGGTCGGCATGGGTAAGTTGGGTCGAAGGGCCTGTTTCCATGCTGTAGGACTCTATGACACTATGACTCAATTTGACATTCTCATCCGGACAAAAGAAACTAAATATCTAGATTGCCATTGCCTCTCATCCATGCATCCATACATCCATCCATCTCTCCTCAAGGCTGCGTGCTCAGCCCCCTGCTTTACTCACTCTATACCCATGACTGCGAGGCCAGACATAGTGCGAACTCCATCATCAAGTTCCCCGACGACACCACTGTTGTCGGACGAATCACAAATGGGGATGAGTCAGAGTATAGAAGTGAGATCGACCGACTGACCAAATGGTTCCAGCACAATACCTGGCTCTCAACATCAGTAACACCAAGGAACGGATTGTGGACTTTGGTAGGGGAAGGACGAGGACCCACAATCCTGTTCACATCAATGGGACGATGGTGGAGAGGGTCAAAATCTTTGAATTCCTGGGCGTGCATATTTCTGAAGATCTTTCCTGGACCCAGCACACCGATGCAATTATCAAGAAGGCTCATCAGCGACTCTACTTCCTGAGAAGATTACGGCGAATCGGCATATCAAAGAGGATTCTCCTAAACTTCTACAGATACACAGTAGAGACAATTCTGATCGGTTGCATTGCGGCCTGGTTTGGCAACTTGAATGTCCAGGAGCGGAAAAGACTACAAAAAGTAGTAAACACTGCCCAGGCCATCATCGGCTTTGACCGCCCCACCATCAAAGGGATCTATCATAGTCGCTGCCTCAAAAAGGCAGCCAAAATCATCAAAGACCCACACCATCCTGGCCACACACACATCTCACCATTGCCATCGGGAAGAAGGTACAGGAGCCTGAAAACTGTAACGTCCAGGTTCAGGAACAGCTTCTTCCCTACAGCCATCAGGCTATTAAACACAAGATCTGAACTGCAAAAGACTATATTATTAATGCACTATATTTGTTATTTATTGAACTTTTTCTTTTATTCTCTTCCCCCGTTACGTAGTATGTTTACATATTTACATATTCTGTTGTGCTGCAGCAAATAAGAATGTAATTGTCCCATCCGGGACATATGACAATAAAACACTCTTGACTCTTGCCTATCTATCTACCTATCTTCTATCAATCTATCTCTCTATCTATATCTATCTATATTACTAAAAATCTGATCTTGACCACTTCCTGTTGTTCTGTATATTGATTTTAGAAAAAACGCTGCCACTTACGGCTGTGATTTTTGGCCACCTTACTCAGAGTCCCCATCCGCTGCGCAGGACAAGAGGATTTTTCCCCTCGATAAAAATTAAAAGAGTTATTAGTGTTGATATTCTCTCTTCTGAAGGCCATGCCCCTTCCGGAGGGATTATAAAACCCGGAAGTGTTGAGTGCCTCAGTCAGTCACTGCAAGATGGGGGAGTGAGAGGATCATGTGTCACTTTCTAGGCTGTGAATAACACTGAACACATGTCTACTAAACTGTGAGTGGTTTCACTGACCTGTCAGTGCCCTTCATGTGGTTTGAAAATATATTTTGGAAATGCTAAAGCTGTGTTGCCTTTGGTTTGGAAATGCTAAAGCTGTGTTGCCTTTGGTTTGGAAATGCTAAAGCTGTGTTGCCTAATTAAAGTTGCCTTACCTTCTATATAATTAAAAGTCTAATCTTGACCACTTCCTGTTTGCGTTTTATATTGATTATAGAAAAAAACACTATCACGTATTGCTGTGATTTTTGACCATCTTACTCAGAGTTCCCCTCCGTTCATCAGGTGCCGAGGATTTTTCCCATCGATGAAAATTAAAAGAGTTATTAGTGTTTAAAAAAGGTTGTGATCCTCTCTCCTGTCAATCACGCCATGAAGGCCATGCTCCTTCTGGTGGGGGGGGGGGCGCGACCATAAAACCCAGAAGTGTGGGCATGGCTCAGTCTCTGCAAGATGGAGGAGGGAGAGGTCATGACTCGCTGTCTTCAGTGGCCTTGCACCCTGCATGAAATGGTATGAAACTGCACTTGAATTTGGTGGCCTTTCACCTTGCTTGAAGTGGTAAGGAATTGTACTTGAATTTGGTGGCCTTGCACCCTGCTTGAGATGGTATGAAACTGCACTTGAATTTGGTGGCTTTGCACCCTACTTGAAGTGGTAAGGAACTGTACTTGAATTTGGTGGCCTTGCACCCTGCTAGAAATTAAATTTCAAGGAATAGCTGTGAGTCAACTGCCAGCCCTCCAGCTGCGAGTGATTGAGCTGCCAGCACAACAGGCTTGAGTGACTGAGCCACCAGCCCAAGAATTCATTCGGCCCACAATGACCATATTAGCCTGCTGGAAACCAGTCCCCTCAGCCCACAACACCCATACTATCGCTCCAGGACACCCCCCCCCCCCCCCCCCCCCCACCACCACCCACACTGGCCACCAATATTAGAATTAGTGCAGAGGTGGAATATTGTGTTGGGGGACCAGCCCTCCCATGTGATGCTGGGACCCATTTCTATTCTTTCTGGTTACTGTTTTTCCTTTAATATATTGGGAATATCTCCGGATACTCTTTGGTTTTTTGGCTGTCCTGATTTCCTTCATGCTCCTCAATCCGTTCTACTCCTCCATGGATACCCTTGGTCCCAGCTGCCTACATCTGCTCCATGCCTCCTTTTTCCTGACCAGATCCTCAATTTCTCCCATCTCCAGAGTTCCCCACTCCTACCTGCCTTGCCCTTCACTCTTGCAGGAACATGCATACTTTGAACTCTCACTGTCCCAGTTTGAAATGCATCCTATTTTCCTGTGGTCCCTTTGCTTGCAAACAACCTACTCCAATCAATGTTTGCAAGCTCCTGTCTAAAATCATCATATTGTAATCACTTGAGACCAGTAAATACAGTTCTATTTGCTTTGAATAGTTATGGATAAGGACTGGAATTGTGTGACTTGCACTTCTATTTATGGAAAAAATAATTAATGAATGAGGAACGGTGGAGCAGCAGTAAGGGTGCTGCCCCACAATGCCAGAAACCCGGGTTCCATCAGGTGCAGGTGCAGTCGTGTGCAGTTTGTATATTCTCCCTATGACTACATTGGTTTTCTCCCGGTGTTCCAGTTTCCTCCCACATTCCAAGGATGTGCAGATTTGTAGGTTCATTGCTTTCTGTAAGATACTGTAGAACTAGTGTACGGAGTGATCGCTGGTCAGCGTAGACTCAGTGGGCCAATGGGTCTGTTTCCACCCATTATCTCGAAAACTAAACTAACATGGCCGTCGGAAGGGGGGGTGCGATGGGTGCAGTCGCACCCCCTTTTTTCCAGAGGGTTAAAAAAAATCCAGAGTGAAAAAGAAAATAGAAAAAAATTGGGGCGCAAAATTATTTTATTCGACAGCAGGACAGAGTGAGCCTTGCCTTTGGGCTCCTTGGCCCTCTTGAAGCTGTACAGCCACTGGATGACTCTGGCATTACGCTTAATGACCGAGAGAGCAGAGGCTTGTTCTTCCCCCGGAGCGGCTCGTTGCCGCTATCACTGCTGCAGTGCCGGGACAGCTCGCTCTCCGAGGCTGGGTAGCTCACGCTGCAAAACTTGTGGGCAAGGCTTTAGAAGGCGGCGTCAGTGGCAAACCTCTCCCTAGCCAGGTTCTCGATCACCTCGGGGAGGGAAGAGGTGGGGGGGGAGAGAGGAGAGAAGCCGGGGGAGGGGAGAGGCATGGGGGAGAGGAGGGGAGAGAGGAAGGGTGGAGAGGAGGGGGGAGGGAAGGGAGGAGAGGGGGAGGGGGAGAGGAGAGGAGGAGAGGGGCAGCGGGGAGTAGGCAGCAGGGAGTGGGCATGACCCAAAGGAGGTGGTAGGGGTGGGGGGTGACGACACTTGCAGCGCGAGCAAACGGCTCAGACTTCAAAGTTTGTCAGATTTTTGAAGATTTTCATTAATAACTCGAGAAATAAACCATGACTTTTTAAGACCAGGCGATTTGGACTCCATATGAAAAATCTCTACCAGACTATGTAAAAATGTTACCGTTTGCGTGTCGTGTATTCAAGAAGATGTGATTATACACAAACAAACACACACGAACAAACCCACACACACGAACAAACACACACACATCGAAGATCAGACCTTTAATAGTTACTAATCCAAGTGGGATCCATTGCGTCCCATCAATGCGCAGTTGTGGGGGGAAGGGGTGGCCTACAGCGTCACATACACACTAACCACCCCCCTTTATATTATATTAATATTATTCATTCGGGAGAGAGTGGGGGGGAGAGAGTGGGGGGTGGACAGAGGGGGCAGGGGGATGAGGGAGAGATGAGGGAAAGAGAAGGGGAGAGAGAGGGGGAAAGTGGGGGAGATAGGAGGGAGAGTGAGGGGGAGAGAGAAAAGGGGAGATAGAGTGAAAGGGGGAGATAGAGAGAAAGGAGGGAGAGAGAGCGAAAGGAGGGGGAGGGAGAGGGGGGAGGCCCAGGCCGAGCTGAGCCGAGTGGGGGGGAGAATGGGGAGAGAGAGGGTGAGAGAGCGGGGGGCAGAGGTGGGGGAGAGTGTGGGAGAGAGAGGGGGGAGAGGGGCGCAGAGAGCGGGAGAGAGAGATGGGGGAAGAGAGAGGGGGGAGGGGGTGAGAGTAGAGGGGAGGGAATGAGGGGGAGAGAGAGGGGAGGGGGGAGTGGGGAGGGAGGGTGAGAGAGGGGGAAGAGAGAGAGGGGGAGAGAGAGACAGGGGGAAGAGAGAGAGAGGGGTGGGAGGCCCAGGCTGAGGTGAGGGGGAAGGGAGAGGTGGGGAGAGAGAGAGTGGGGGAGAGAGAGAGGGGGCGAAGAGACAGGGGAGAGAGAGAGTAGAGGGGAGGAGGAGAGAGGGATGGAGGAGAGAGGGGAGGAGGAGAGAGGGATGGAGGAGAGAGGGGAGGGGGTGAGCCCCGAGCCGAGGCACAAGGAGGCGGGCGAGCGAGCGAGTGTTGACCAAAGGAGCGTCGGTTGGGCTGACGCAGTCTTCAGTTATGATCTTTGGTTTTAATTGACAGGGCGACTTTTGAACAACGGGGGGGGGGGGGGGGGGGGGAAGGGATAGGTGAGAGGTGAGGTCAGTCACAGCGTGAGCAGACGGCAGGCAGGCAGATCCATTGTCACGTCATCAGCGAAAAACAGGCATTTTGATTTCAAAGTTTGATCGGATTTGTGAACATTTTTACTAATATCTCAAGAAATAAAGCACAAAATGTTCAGGTGAGCCGTTTTCAGACTCCAAGGGGTAAATATCTACCAGAACATGTTAAACATTTCCCATTCACACGTCGATTTTCAAGAAGATGTGAAAACACACAAACAAATAAATAAACACACACATCCAATAACAGTGTTTATAGTTATACGGATATGATTGAATCAAAATCAAGAATTATTAATTCACATTTCAAAAATGGTTTCACAATTCAGTAGTACTGCTTTTTAGTATTCCACACTGATATTTGAGAATACACGAGGTTGCATGCCTCCCCCACCTTGGTCAGTCTGATCACTTATCATTGTTCCTGCTCCCTAAGTACTCCCCACTCATCAGACGCGTTAAACCCACAGTGAGGACAGTCACAGTTTTGTCAGATGAAGCGGACTCCACACTCCAGCAGCGTTTTGGTAACACTGACTGGGATGCGTTTGCAGCTCAGGCCACCCTTGACTCCCACACTGACATTGACGCCTATACTTCCTCCGTTCTGGACTTCATCAACTCCTCCATCAACAGTGTCACCACTCTCAAACAAATCATCACATACCCGAATCAGAAGCCATGGATGAACAGCGAGATCAGGCTACTGCTGAAAGCACGGGACTTGGCTTTCAGGTCAGTGCGTACAGTTCATCGAGGGCCAATCTGAAGAGGGGCATCAAGAATGCCAAACATAGATACAAGCTGCGGATCGAGGAGCACTTCGACAGCAACTCCGACCCCCGAAGCATGTGGCATGGCATCCAGGCCATCACTGACTACAGAGCCACCAACCCCACCCCCACTTCCAGTGACGCATCCTTCCTCGAGGAACTCAATCACTTTTATGGCGGCTTTGAAAGGGACAACCAAGAGTTGGCCATCAAGACTGGGCTCCCCGATGACCACCAGCCCCTCACACTCAACCCCTACTACGCACACGTGGCACTGAGTAGGATCAATGTACGCAAGGCTGACGGCATCCCCGGGCGCGTCCTCAGGACCTGTGCTGCACAGCTGACAGACGTCTGGGCTGACATCTTCAACCTGTCACTTGCCCAGGCAGTTGTCCCCATGTGCCTTAAAACTACCTCCATCGCGCCAGTGCCAAAACACTCCACTGCGGCGAGTCTCAATGACTTCCGCCCAGTTGCACTCACCCCTATCATCGCCAAGTGCTTTGAAAGGCTGGTCATGGCACACCTCAAATGCTACCTAGCTCCCACTCTGGACCCCTACCAGGTTGCATACCACAAGAACAGGAGCACGGAGGATGCCATCTCAACGGCACTCCACTCTGCCCTCTCCCACCTCGACAATAGAAACACTTATGTTAGAATGCTGTTCATCGATTACAGCTCAGCATTTAACACCATTATCCCCTCTAAATTGATCGCCAAACTCGATGACCTGGGCATCAACCCCTCCCTCTGCAATTGGTTACTGGACTTTCTAACCAACAGGCCACAGTCTGTCAGGTTGGATAACCATTCCTCATCTACCCTCACCCTGAACACCGATGTACCCCAGGGCTGCGTGCTGAGCCCCCTCCTCTACTCGCTCTTCACCTACGACTGCATACCTGTACATGGTACCAACACCATCATCAAGTATGCAGATTACACAACAGTGATTGGCCTCATCAGCGACAACAGCTACTCACTCCCCTCCATTGAGTCTGTCCATAGTAAACGATGCCTGCGCAGGGCGCACGGCATCGCCAGGGACAGCTCACAACCCAACCATAGACTGTTTACCCTCCTCCCATCCGGGAGACGCTACAAGTCCCTCCGCTGCCGTACCAGCAGGCTCAAGAACAGCTTCTTCCCTGCGGCTGTCACACTTCTCAACGCTGCACCTCAATGACTGCCTGTCTCCACCCCCCCGGACACTGTATATGTATAGACGTATATTAACTCATACTACTGCGCAATTACTTGTTCATTCGTAAGTTCGCCCTTCGGAGATACCAACTGCATTTTGTTGTCTCTGTATTGTACACTGCACAATGACAGTAAAGATTGAATTCAATTGAATTGAATTGAAGTTAATTGAATTTATAACATTTTACATAACATTTTACAACAGTACTACTTGATTATTAAAACAAGCACAATTTCAATTCTTGACTTTAAAAAAATGTATACAGCAATGACCCCAATCATCCCATTCCACCCACTCAATATTTTTGAAATATTGTTCATACATTTGGTGCAGAATTGCTCCAAAATAAGGCTCAGAATGCACCAGAGAGCATCTAAAACCCCTTAAGCAGGCCCTGGACCACGGCCATGGGGGACTTTGAGCTTCGCGCTCGTAATGTGCGCTGCATGCACATTATTTCACATGATATTTTTTGTAATCATGTCATGCTACCCTCCCCCCCCCGCCCCCCCGTTTTGAAAAGCTTCATACGGGCCTGAATTGTCCAAGACATTTAGTGTGGAATGATAATCCATCTCAGTACTCATTTAGGCAAATCCGAAGCTATAGATACTTTTCCCCCCATCCCCAATCGCTCGCCCGATCTTCATTGAACCTACCATTTGACAAATCTTTTACTCGGCTGCTGTAACGTTTCCTTCCTATCAAAATCTCTGTGTAGCATCTCTGTCTCTATCTTCAAATTCCCACTTTGAAATAAAATACAACTTTCGACTTAAAATTTTGCAGCAGGATCGCTATATCAATGCAAATATATGGTATTTTATCCTAGCATCCCCCCCCCCCCCCCCCCCCCCCCCCCCCCACCCCCCCCCCCCCCCCCCACCCCCCCCCTTACCACCACACAAGAAGCGTAACTTGAAGCATTTGCATTTGGAGAAGTTCGATATGGACCTGGAATGAAAATTAATGGCTATGAATCAATTAACAGCGAGCAACGAGGTTAAATTGAAACACCTGTCTGAAGGCTAAGAAACAATCCTGATTTGACGGCGTATTGTTTTAAGTGAGCATTTTGCAGCGACCTCATCTTATATTCTGGTTCATTATTCATTCCACGGAAATCTCCTATTTCACTTTGAAATTATATTCATTTATAACCGTTTGTAACATCAGTAACCACCTTAATGTTCGTGCGTTTAGTACCGGGTATGCTTGAAACAATTTATTGGAATGTACTGTATCTTACAAAAAAAACTACATCAACCAGGTGTGAAAATTACACTGAATCAAACGATGATTGAAAATGTGTGGGAATCGACTAATCGCGTTCCTGTTGCGAAATTTTTAAGTCGAAAGTTTTATTTTACTTCGGAGTCACGTGAGTGACTACGTGAAGAAGCCCCGCCTGACGCTGGATCGGCATTACGTCGTCGCTGTCGGCAGAGGAAAGAGCTGCAGAGCGCAGCTCCACACAGCGGTAAGGAACCGGCCCGCAGGTAAGAGAGATTTTCATTTCTAGGGCGGGTTTCAGAACTCCGTAGCCTGGTGAGTAAACCAGGAGGAGTTAGAAAGAAATAGAGTAAAAACAGTGGGTAAAACATGCGTCCCGGGGAGAAGAGTCGGGACAGCAGATTATTGCGGAGCCAGTTCCGATACCAGTGGCCGTTGAAATACCCGTTAGTGAAGCTTTGATTGCTCCACAAACAGAAACTTTGGAGGAAAACCCAGTGCCTAAAAAATGTAAGGAAAACTGAAAGGCCTGAGGTTTCTGAGGACTCTGATTCTAAAGGTCCAGAAAGGAAAGCCTTATGGCTCAGAATGGACCAGATGGAGAAAATGCTCCAAACTATAATCAACCAAGGGTCTAAGTACCCAGAATATTCCCAGGCAGCCCCTGAGGGGGTTCCATATCGTGAATATGGTGCCAATTTGAATTGGGAATTGAAACTCCAGTGCCTTGGTTTGGACTGGAGGTAGTCTCCTTGAACAAGTTTCAGGAGTACCAGGGCTGTATGAGACAGACCCTGAAAGTGGTGATTGAGGTCCGGAGTACACACCACAATACAAATATATTGATCCAGGTGTGCCTGATGTGGCACAAAGTTTTGCTATACCTGGAGGAGGCGGTGAGGCCATGGAAGAAAACCTGGCGGCCAATATTGATTATATGGTCTCTCACGCGCCTCAAAAAGCTGTTATGGTTGAGACAGCAGAATTGTATAAAACACCTATTAATTGTGCCTCATTGAAGGTACCTACGGTGAATCCGGCTTTTTGGGCGCCAATGTCATCGATGATGCGGGCGCAGGAGATTTGATTTCAAAGAGTCCTCAAGCTGATTTCAGCTGGCATTACTGCCTTTGGAAGCCAAGTGGAAGGTTGTGGAATGACCAAAGTTTAGAAGCATATGTTGGCTTTATTTTGCAACTCATTTTGAGATAAATTGTATGAGGAAGTTTGCCATTCGGCCTCTGTTACATTCAAGATTTGCAGGGTTGTGCAAGCCAAGCAATGTTCAAACTCCTGGTTTATTTCAGAGAGAATTTGTCTAAACAAATTAAAGAAATGGATGAAGAGGGAAAAAACTATTGGCCTTATGAAACCCTTCACTTTTGGCCAGAGAAGGGCTGGCCATATAAAAAGGGGATTTGATTTTGGAGTTGGGACAAGCCGAGGCAGGAGTATGATAAGAAAGAATTTCCAGCCAGCACAGCCGAATGTACACCCATTTATTGGGTAAAGGAGATAATTTCATCCAGTTGGAGAGATACATAAATTTATCCTATTAAAGAAGAATGTTTGGATGAACCTCAGCTTGGTGGTAGACTCCGAATGTTTTATAATGAATGGGATAGTATAACAGCTGATCGTGTTGTATTAGATACTGTGTTAGGATTTACCATTGATTTTGTAGAAGGTATGGATCCATTGGGACAGAATAAGCCTAATCATTCTTTGATGTTTCAGCTTTTGGGAAAAATCAAATTGACAAAGAGGGTAAGAATTTGTGTGAAAAAGGAGTTATTGAGAAAACAGGTTAGATCTCACACAATTGAATACTTTTGTCCAGTATAAACATTTTAATGGACACATTTAACACTGCAATGCAGCTGGTATCAACAGGTTGTTATATGGCAATACAAAGCATTACCTAATGGGTTAATTGGGCAACTAGATGCTAATTCAGCACCTAGATTGTTCACTAAATTGTTGAAGCCAGCACTTGCACTGCTAAGGGCACAAAAACACATCATTATGGCTTATCTAGATGACATTTAATTGTCAATGCTAATCAGGAGTCAGCTGAAAATCAGTCTCAGCAACTACAAGCTTGTTTGAGAAGTTGGGATTCCTGATTTATCCAACAAAATCTAAGTTACAGCCATCCCAAACCATGGAATATCTGGGGTTTGTGATTAATTCAGTTACCATGTTGGTAACTTTACCAATGGATAAGGTGATAGATTGACAAAGGTGTGTCAGAACCTGATTAACAAACCTTATCCCTCCATCCGAGAGATTGCCAAGGTTATTGGGAAGTTGGTAGCAGCATTTCCAGCAGTAGAATTTGGTCCTCTACATTACCAAAATCTTTAAAGGGCAAAAACTCAAGCGCTTATTCAGCGAGCAGGCCATTTGATAGGCCAATGCAATTGCCAAAGGAAGTTTATCAGAATTACATTGGTGGGTTGAGAATGTTCCACAAGCTGCTTAGAACATTTTGGTTCATCAGCCAGTAGTGTTTTTGCATACTGACGCAAGTTCTCTCGGATGGAGGGGCTACGGATAATGAGACCAGCTGCGCGGACAGTTGGGCTGTCTAAGAGGATTTATTGCTCCAAACATATGGTATTAATTATTTGGAGCGACTGGGAGCATTTATGGATTAAAAGCTTATTGTTCTACATTAAAAGATTTACATGTCCATATACAAATAGACAACACCACAGCTGTGGCATATATCAATCACATGGGTGGTGTCAGATCAATTCATGTGATCATCTGGTAACCAGATGTGGCAATGGTGTATTGGTAAAAATATTTGGGTTTCAGCTATTTATTTCCCAGGAAGAGACAATGTTGTGGCAAACAAAAGATCACAAATATTTAAAGACAATACAGAATGGATGTTAAATCCACAAATTTTCAAAGATATTGTCAGTCGGTATGGAGTACCGGACATTGATCTGTTTGCATCTAGATTGAATCACCAATTGCCCAAATACGTGTCTTGGGAACACGATCCAGGGGCAGTAGCGGTGGATGCTTTCTCGCTACACTGGGGGAATATGTTCTTTTATGCTTTTCCCATTCTGTCTGATTGGGCAATGTCCCAAGAAATAGCGCAAGACGCTGCCAAAGGCATTTTCGGTGGTGCCAAATTGGCCTACGCAGTCATGGTTCCCATTAATGCTTAAAATGATTGTTGAACTATGTATGACAATTCCCAGTTGCGACAATCTGTTGACACAACCAGTAACAAAAGAAATTCATCTATTGCATGATCATATGAATTTGTTTATCTGCAGGTTCTGACCAGACCATTGCAAGAGTTTGAACTGTTGGACAGGACCATGGTTGTTATAGATGTAGCTTGGAGGAATAGCACTAAAAAACAATATATGTCGCATATAACAAAATGGGAAGTTTTTGTACACAGTCAAACATATCTTATCATACTGCAAACATTTCAAATGTATTGGAGTTCCTTGCTGGGCTACACTTGATGAGCATTTGAGTTATAGTGTCATTAATTGTGTTTGTAGTGCATTGTCATCCTATTTAGGACAAATTTCTGATCGGGATTCAGTAGGGTCTCACCCATTAGTATCCCGATTCATGAAAGGTGTTTTTAATAAAAATCCTTCCAAGCCCAGATATACAGAAATTTGGGAGGTTAGCATTGTTCTCATTTTGCTAAAGCAATGGGCTCCAATTACTTCAATGTCTTTGCAGAAATTAACATTTAAGGTGGTTATGTTAATGGCATTGGTATCAGCTCAAAGAGTACAAACTTTGCAATTGTTACGGTTGGATTGCATGCATGTGACTACAGATAACATTGTGTTTTATGTTTATGACCTGATCAAACAAAGCAGACCAGGGAGAACTGGAATTAAGGTAATGTTTAAAGCGTATCCTATTGATGAAACATTGTGTGTAGTTAAGCATTTAACTCAATACATTGAGGTAACCAAAAATCTCAGAGGTTTTGAGAAAGCGTTATTGATAACACACAAAAAGCCACATACAAAAGTTTCAGTTCAAACCATTTCTAGATGGTTAAAACAGGTTTGGGTCTAGCAGGAATAGACACTGATGTGTTTAAATCTCACTCCACTAGGGCAGCAGCTACGTCCGCGGCGAAGGTACAGGATGTACCACTCGATAAAATTTTAGAGGCCGCAGGGTGGTGTAGAGAAGAAACATTTCAAAGTTCTACAATAAACCTGTTGTCACGGTGCCAGGATTTGGACACACAGTACTGGGTTCTCTTTAAATGCTTGCTTTGTTTTATATTATCGATTTATATTATCGATTTATGTTATCATTGACATCATTTATCAAATTTTCTTTTGTAATTTTCCCCTGGGATAGAGGGGTATTATTATTTTTTTTAAGTTGTTCTTTTTTTTTCTTTTTTTTATGATTAAAAGACTTATTACATAAATTGTAACAATGTCTTAAAATACTATTTACTCACTACTGTTTTGACTAAACAGAGAGTCGTATGGAATGAATTTACGACATAAAAAACACAGGGCTTTAAAATCTTCACGTAGTCACTCACGTGACTCCGAAGTAAAATAGTAAGATTAAACGAGAACTTACCTGTTCAAAGTTTGATCTTTATTTTATGAGGAGTTACGATGAGGGATTACGTGCCCTCCACTCCCAACCCTCATAATATAAATGATCATCTGGTAGTTCTAGTCTATTTTGGGCCTTACTATTTTACTCCGGCTATTGGTTCTGTGTTTTTCATGCCGCTGCTTTGAAGTATGCCGATCCAGCGTCAGGCGGGGCTTCTTCACGTAATCCCTCATCGTAACTCCTCATAAAATAAAGATCAAACTTCGAACAGGTAAGTTCTCGTTTAATCTTACTATTTTATTTCAGTGGGAATTTGAAGATAGGGACAGAGATGCTACACAGAGATTTTCTACTAGCGAGAACTCTTGGGTGAACTCGCACAGTGGAACAGGGCTTGAGGCAGCATCTATGGAGTGAAGGAAATAGCCAACGTTTCGGGCCGGGTCTGAAGAATGGTTTCGACCCGAAACGTTGCATATTTCCTTTGCTCCATAGATGCTGCCTCACCCGCTGAGTTTCTCCAGCATTTTTGTCTACCGCAAAACATCAATGATTCCGGGAAAGCCGAGAGAGCTAGGGAGAGATGAGATGGGGAGCGGGAGAGAGAGAGAGCACACGAGAGAGAGAGAGGGAGGAAGAGAGCGATAGACAGAGAGACACAACGTGGGTGAGTAGGTAAATTGAATGACTAATCTACTGCAGACCAAGAAGCTCAGCAAGAAGTACTCAATCATGATGGTGAGTTTTAAGAAATCCTCAATGTGCCATCAATGCATCGATCTACATTCCTCAGTAAATGTAATTGTGTTTTGAACAAGTGTTAATGACTCCGCGTGAATTGTATTCCAATGAACACAGCGTGACATAGATTTAAAACATGCTGATGCTATTTAATGAACAAATGATAACAATGATGATCCCTCTCATCCAGGAGGAAACTATAAAACAGAACCTAAAAATAGGGTTGGCAAATACCCCTGGTCTGGCAATGGGTTTGTTATAAAATGTTTGGAAAGTTCGCTCATTTGACCATCCTGCAGCCGCTAGGATATGATCCAGCAGAACGTCCATAACCCTCGCTGCTGATGTTGTTGCAGCCTGGTGGAGTGAGATTTGAAATATCAGTGTCCACTCCTGCACAAGCCACAACCCGTTTTAACCACCTGGAGATGGTCTGTACTGATACCATCTTATGAGGTTTTTTTGTAACTAACAAACATTGCTAGGTCAGAGCCTCTAAGGCTCTTGGTGACCTTAATGTACTGTTGTAGATGTGTGACCACACCCAACCGAAGGTCCATGGGGTATGCAATAAAAACTAGTTTGAGACCGGACGCCCCTGGTCTACTCTGCTTGACTAAGTCATAAACATAAAATGTTATATTATTTGCAGATGTAACCGTCCTGTCTAGTCACAGCTTATGCAATGACTGGACCCGCTGTGCTGAAACCAGCGCCATGAGCATAACCACTTTGTAAGTGAGTTTGACCAAGTACAGGGATGTAGGTGGAGCCCACCGGCGAAGCAGCGTCAGCACCACGTTCACATCCCATATCTTCGATTACTTGGGCCTGGGGGGATATGAATTGAAGATACCCTTCATAAACCTGGATATCAGTGGGTGAGACCCAACAGAGTGGTGTCCCGATCCCAGCAACAAGTATGGCGATAAGGCACTTCTGGTACAATATATGGCTCTATACCTCAATCCCTCATCAAAATATAATTTTGAGAGTAATTCCAACACATCTGTTATACGTGCCATCTCATACGAATAAGTTGGACTGCAACAGAACACTTCCCATTTCTTGATATAGATGTACTGTTTTTTGGTACTATCTCTCCAGGCTGCAGTGATCATGTTCACCGTACGATCTGACAGTCCGAGCCCCAGAAAAGGTCTTCTCAGGGTCTGCCAACCAACAAATTGATTCGATCATGCAGTGGATGGTTCTCCCCAGTCATGAGGTGAACCAGCAGTTTTCTGCGTTTGGGAACAGCCATAAAAGGCTCTATTATCATTCCCAGTATGAGTGGGAACCATGACTGTTTAGGCCAGTCAGGCACTACCAAAATGCCTGAGGTGGAGTCTTGCTGGATCTTAAGCAAGCACCAACTGATGAGGCAAAATGGAGGGAATGCATAGAACATTCCTCCCCAGTGTAGCAAGAACATTCCTCCACAGTCTACCATCGCTGCCCTTGGGTCTGGTTCCCATGCAACATACTTTGGTAAATGGTGATTGAGTCTGGATGCAAACCAATTTATATCCGGTGTTCCATACCAAGCGACAAAGTTGTTAAACGCTTTATGATTCAACATCGATTCTGTGTTGTCATTGAATTTCCGTGACCTGGTGTCCGCCACCATATGAAACCTACCTGGTAAGTAGGTAGCTGAAATCCAAATGTTTCTTGTAATACACCTGTGCCAAGTAAAGTTAGCCAATATATCACAGGATACTGACTTGATTCCGCCCATGTGATTAAAGTATGCCACCGCTGTAGTGTTGTCAATCTGAAGTTGAACATGCAGATTATGCATTTTCCCACAATAAACCTTCAACCCATAAAGTGCTCCCAGCAACTCTAAGCAGTTAATACCATGTAACTGAAGAATTGATGACTCATGCACATTCCATCTGCCACCAAAGCTATGGATGGTATTAGTAGCTCCCCATCCTAGAGTACTAGCATCAGTTTGTAAATATAATTGAAGGTTTGTTGACCAAAATGTTACTGGAGCAATGCCGAATATTGGTCATCCACCATTGTACTCAGAAATGACTCCAGCTGGCAATCACATAGGTCTGTTGAAGTGACCTGAATAGTATGAGTGCCTGCTCTTTTGCACGTTGTAAATTTTGATAATGCAAAGGCCCAAACTATGCAGCTGGAAAAGCAGCCACTAATTTGCCAATTGTACTGGCTACTTGTCGAATAGAAGGTTGATCCTTAACAATAAGATTGTTACAGGCTTCTATTAATTCTAATCTCTTGCCCCAAGGCAGAGTCACAGACATGTGAATAGAGTTAATGGTAAATCCCAAATAATCAATAACTCTAGATGGTATCAACTTGGATTTAACTGGATGAATGAAAAACCCCAATCTCTCAAACATGAGTTTAGTTGCTGAAACAGCTAATTTAGCTAACATCAGAGTTTTTCCTATGATTAGGATATCATCCAAGTATGCCATCATAATATGATTTTGAGCTCGAAGTAGCCCAAGTACTGGTTTCAATAATTTTGTAAATAATCTGGGGGCTGAAGTTAACCCATTAGGCAATGCTTTAGACTGCCACAGTTGCCCCATCCAGCTAAACTTCAAATATCTCCGGTGATCCCAATGAATGGGTACCGAATAGTATGCATCTTTGATCGATGCATGCCATATAACATGCTTTGGAAACCAGTTGTTTGGCAGTAACAAAGTTTTCCATTTCGAAATGTCTATACTGCACAAAGGAGTTAAGTCGAGTCAAATCAAGGATGATTCAGCATCCTCCTTTCTTCTTTTGTCTTGTAAATATATTAGAACAAATTGGTGAGGTTCATGACTGGACTTCTCAATTACTCCTTTTATGTATTGAATTTCAGCTTGTACATCCAAACCTTCCTGTTGTAAATGAACAAATGTCCGGTTTGGATTACGCTGTGTGGGTGGAAACGAATTGGGAAGGAATTTGATTTGGAACCCTTGAATACCGTGCAGTGTAAACGGATCTGATGTTATCCAATGCCATTCCTTCAAAACAAGTGTGATCTCCCACCAACTTGTAACTGATCCACACACCCTATGTTCCGTAAAGAACCAGAACCACCTACGTCCATGGTTACCGGTGGATGTATGGTTTCTAATTTTCACCCCCAAGGTTTGGGGGGTAGGGCTGATGGAGTGCACAAACTGCACATCTTCGACAAGGGCCGGCCTGGGCCTTGACCTAAAAAGGACCTCTGCCAAGCGTGTTTGGCCTTCGAACTGCCACCAGCTTCAACGAACCGCTTGCTGCTGATGGAAGCGTAGGGGTGCTGCCGCCGGAATGATGATGCTTTGCTTGTTGATGAAGCCTTTATCAGCCCGACAGCTTTCGCTTCTTCGTCCAGGTCCTTGACCTGCTTCGGCAGATCTTCGCTGAACAAAATTTCCGGTGGCTGTACATTGCTGGCCCTGCACAGTCCCGCCAACTTGGGGTTCAGGGCAGGTCGGATGGCATTTGACGAAAACAGTTAATTTCAAAATGTGCGTTGCACATTAATGCTGGGCATCCTGTTGCACATCAGACAAGGGACCCCCATCCACAGACCTGGCAAAGGCCGTGATGCCTGAAGCCAGCAAATTCAGGATTCTCTGGAGCTTCATCTCCTGGGCTTTGATGCCCCCTCCGATGTAACCCCAGATGGAGCTGTTCACAGCCGGCACGTTTAGTGAAGCACAATTAGCTGGTGTGTGGTACTTCATAGATGTTTACACCATTACCTGTTCCTGGAGCTGGTGCGATACAAGGTAATTAATGCTCGTAGCTAATTCCTCATCCAGCGGCTCCCCTATTTGTGAGGGTACCGCAAAGTTTGATGCCATAGCAGGCAATTCTCCTTCACGACCTCATGCATCCTGGTATGCACCCTGGACATACCTCCGAACTCACATACTTCTGAGTTTGGAGTCAGTCATCCACTGACCCTTGGCACTCCCCTCCACAGAGAGGGAGATTTGTAAGCAGCCCTGGAACAGGTGCTGCCGCAGGCCCCCGAGGAGACCTGCACTGATATGGCCCTGATTCACGGACTATATCATGATGGAGCATCACATTTGGGGGATGAACGCCCGAGGATGCTATCCATGCTCCATCTGGGTTAAACGCCCGAGGACATACCCATGTTTGTCAGAGGCGAACCCTCCTGGCCTGACTCGTACGAGTCCAGGTCTCTCAGACTCCGTTTGGCTGCACACCCTTTTGGGAATGCCGAAGTCTGAAGTCGCTGACGGCACTGTGAGCGACTCGGGCAGCGAACCCCACAGCCGCCGGTAACCCGTACTTCCGCGGTCCGTAGCCGGTTTCCCCACGGCCCATCAGGATCCCGCCCCGGATTCTCATATCCAGCAGGAACTCTGTAAAAGAGATTCCTGCAACCAAAAAAATACACCTGAGAAAAAGCTCAAAAACTTACCTGCAGGGATTGAAACTTACCGCTGGAGGAGCAATGCACCACCCAGCCAGTCATGCGCAATGCGTTAGATGTATTGACGCGCATGCGGGCTGGCGGGCTTCTTCACGTAGTCACTCACGTGACTCCGAAGTAACATTTCATTGTCCTACTCTCGCGACTTGACTCTTGACTCTTGGTCACCAAGGTCATATCATCCATATAGGCCTTGATTGGAGGGAGGCACAGGCCGTCCTGCCGTCTCTCCCCACCAACGACCCACGTTGATGCTCTAATCACTAGTCCATTGCCATTGTAAATGCTAACAGGGAAATGGTACACCCTGCCATAATGCCCATCTCTAGTCTCTGCCATGTTGTCATAAGGTCTACTGTACTAAAACACATTCGGACATCTTGGAAATATGCTTTCACTAAATTTACTATTGATCCTGGAATGCTAAAGAAATCAAAAGCACTCGAAATAAGAGTATGTGGCACAGATCCAAGCGCATTTGTCAGGGGCAAAATCACTACATGCAAATCTCTTCTCTCGAGCTTGGCTATCTGAATCTATCAAAAGCACTCCAAATAAGAGTATGTGGCACAGATCCAAGCGCATTTGTCAGGGGCAAAATCACTACATGCAAATCTCTTCTCTCGAGCTTGGCTATCTGAATCTAGTGCCATATTACACAAATGTAGTCTTTGCAACCTGCGACACCTGGGATTCCTGTTTCCTGCACTGTGGTATCTATTAACCTGGTCCTTTCTAAATAACTTGCCAGCCTCTGTGCCACTATGCTAAACATTCTTTTAACAAATTTAAATGGATCCCTATAAAATGCTGACCTGACTCATTCCTTCTTTCTCTTCCTACTAAGGTGTTCTGCCCTCCTTAATATTGCTAATTGATTTCTTAACTCTTCTTGCAAAACATTAATTCCCTCTCACATCAACTGCAGACTTCCTCCACTGCTTTCTCGACTATCTCCTCTCCTTCACTAATCTCTTGATTTCTCTCTCTCATCTAGATCTAACCACCTGTAGAGCGTGCACCTTCTTTTTCTCAATAACATCAAACCTGTCCGCACCATATTGATATATAAACTCTCCCATCTTATCCACTGTCCCTTTGGACTCTCTGACGCCTTTACCATATCTATATTAACAGTTTCCCATTCCTTCCTATCACCTGCCCTAGGCCATTTAACTCTAGGTTTCAGCCCACCGCTCTTCTCCCTGACTGGTAGATTAACCTCACCACCAGCTACATCCCCCTCTACAGTACTTGTTCCTTCTTTCCCTCATCAATAACAGGAGTAATGATATCCTGCAAACTGTGGTTTTCTACCCATCGCTGGACTTCACTCGACTGACTTCTGAAGAAGTACATCTCAATGCAATTTCCCCGCACTCCCTCCAACAGGCACTTCTTCTTTCCCTGATGTATTCAGAGGCCCTTTGTAGTTGTTCCTTTCTGCGATCCAGAAGAACAGACCTGGAACTTCTTTCCCTCTACCACTGAGCCGCTGTCCTTCATTGATGCACCAATCTTACTCAGAGTCTTTTCCGTTCCGTGGTCTGTGGCTGGGTAATCCACCTGCGAGTCCTCTTCCACCCCAGCTCCCGAAGACTTGAGGGGTATCTTTTTTTAATTTGTCGTAGCTTCTTAGGGGTGCAACGAGACTGTTTACAAAGAGGGGGGGGTCAGTTATTGTGCAGTATGTATTCATGTATTTTATAAATCTATACATCTTATAGATTTGGCTATTGTTGTTGAGGGGGGGGAGGGAGTTATTGTGCAGTATGTATTTTGCATTTTATTGAATAAGTTGTTGGTTATAGCAGCCCATGAAATGGACGGTGATGATCACGGAATCGGCTTTCTACAGCTTGCAAGGAACCGTAATAGTAAGATTAAACGGGAACTTACCAGTTCGAAGGTTGATCTTTATTTTATGAGGAGTTGCGATGAGGGATTTCGTGGAGAACCCGCCAGCACGCATGCGCGACATTCTTCAAAGTAGCAGTGTGGAATCACAGAAACAACAACAGAAATTACTTGGCATAGTAAGATTGAAGAGACTCTAATTACCAGTTGATTATGATCGAGGGTTGGGAGCGGAGGGCACGAAATCCCTCATCGCAACTCCTCATAAAATAAAGATCAACCTTCGAACTGGTAAGTTCTCGTTTAATCTTACTATTTCATTTCGGAGTCTCGTGAGTGACTTCGTGAAGACTTCAAAGCTCTGTGATTCCATGCCCTGGACCACGTCCATGCTGTCTCACACCACTTATAAGGATGGATAGGAGTAATCAACTTTCCAGACTGCTTGTACTGAAAAATAAGAGCAACATTTGTTAACAACAAAAGAAACCCCTCATTCGGGGACATCTCCACGTTCTTGACCTGCATTCAGCACGGCCTCCGCGAACTGTAGAGGAGCGGCAACAGATTTATTGTAGAACCACTGGAAGGTGGCTTCGTTCGCCATCCTACTGTGGCAAGAATATGGTCCATGGGCACCTCCATGACCCTTGCCGCCGACGTTGATGCAGCCCTGGTGGAATGGGATTTGAAGATATTAGTGTCAACACGTGACTTACCCAAGACGATCCTGAGCCACCTGGATATCGTCTGGACCGTCACTCTATGGTGAGGTTTCTCCATTCCTTCAGTTTTCTCGTCACTTTCACATAGTGACGGATATGGGCGGCTAAACATAGCCTTGCATCAGCGGGGTATACCAGGAACTTCAGCTGCAGCCCTGTGAACTCAGGTCTATGCTGCTTGAGTAGCTCGTCTATGACGAAGACTACTTCTGCAGGGGTAGAGATCATCCTGTCGATCCAGATTTTGTGGAGTGTCTGTACCCTCTGCGCTGAAGTCAGTGCCAGTAACATCACCAGCTTCAGGGTGAGTTTGTCCACCTCTAGCCCCTCCATGGGCGACCATGTCCTGAGCAGGATTAATACTTTCCCGATATCCCAGGTGATATTATAGCGTGGTCTGGGCGGATTCGAATTGAATATTCCCCGCATGAGTCTGGACACCAGCCTGTTGGATCCTACCTCAATATTGAGGTAGAATGACAGCGCACTCGTGACGCTGTTGATGGCACTGTAGCTCAGGTGTTCATTATGATGCAACCCCGCCAGAATTCCAATACGTCGGTTATGGTTACAGCGTCGTATGCAATGTGGGAGCGGCCGCAGTAGGTTTCCCATTTCCGGATGTGAGAGAGGTATTGCCGCCTGGTGGACTCCCGGCATGACGCTCCGATGGTATCCATGGTTCTAGATGATAGGCCATACCGCAGTAATGGCCTGTGCAGAACCTTCAAGCCAACAAGTTTGGATGACTGTGGCAGGGGTGTGGTTCCCCTGACACAGGGTTTGTACCAATTGTGGGTAATCCTCTAAGAGGACCCAAGGTTGACTGATCATATCAAGGACCACCGGATACAATGGCTGCGTAG